>MU108083.1:0-24542 GCA_012274485.2 Sinapis alba
TTACCTGCGGTGTCCCAACTCCGTAACAACCAACCGCTCTTCATCTTCGAGCTTGGAAACCATGGTGGTTAACCACGGTCCTTTTGTCGTCGTCGTTCGCATCACTCCAAGCCACCGCGCTTCCTCCATGCCACGACCACCGGACAAAGCTTTCACGGCGAGTTCTTCATCTCCGGAATCAAGCCCACGACCAAGTTCCTCACCGTTGCTCGATTCGCCTTAAGCTCAGCTCCGTCGTCTCCTCCTCGTCATTAGCTCTCGCCGGAGACACGGAACCCACGACAAGCCAGCTCGCCGTCGTCGTTCAGCTTTGCCGTCAAGGGAAAAGCTCGTGAGCTCCAATGGACATTTTCAGCTTATTTGCAAAACAGGTCCTTGGACTTCTGGCTCTTTTAGCATTGGCCCCAAGACTTTTGGATTTACAACTGCATCATCACGAATCAACCCCAGACTTCTTAATCGTACATAATAGACCTTCCTCAATTGCATGATCGGTCCTTGAACTCCAGAATGTTTATAAAACGGCCCAAACTTTCAATATGTGCAGAAACGTCCTATTGATTCAACCCCAAACATTCCAATTGTGCAATTTAGCCGAGCCGAATATTCTGAATTTGCAACCTTGGTCCCTCAACTTTTGATAACTTCGATTTTGACCCCGGTCTTTGTAATTTGCATAAATGACCTTGCGATTTGACCCCAAACTTCTCAAGTGTGCATTTTGAACCCTGTCATATGCAATTATGTATGCAAATGTAATATAAAGAACTAAATGCAACCTAAAATGATCTTAATAAGCTAAAATATGAATCTAAAAACTATCAAAATCAAGAGATATCAGGCATATGGCAAGTTTTTCAAAATTCTAATCTAACCAGGATGAATCAATATGTAAGAAGCTTTATTTGGAAGCATTGATCAGTGGATAATGACCCTGAAGTTGAATAAATCTCATAGGAGTTATGTTGAAGAAGTTATTCCCCTTTCTAATCAGGATATCTCAGTTTAGCATATTTGGGCATATGGCAAGTTCTTCAAAATTGTAACACAAACCCGGATGTATCAATATGTAAGAATCTTGATTTGGAATAATTAATCAGTGGAGAATGACCATGAAATTGAATAAATCTCATAGGAGTTATGTTGAAGAAGTTATTCCACTTTCTAATAAAGATATCCATGTTTAGCCTGTTTGGGCATATAGCAAGTTCTTCAAAATTTTAATCAAACCAGGATGAATCAATTTGTAAGAAGCTTGATTTGGAAAAATTAATCAGTGTAGAATGACCATGAAGTTGAATAAATCTCATAGGAGTTATGTTGAAGAAGTTATTCCACTTCCTAATCAGGGTATCCCTGGTTAGCCTGTTTTGGCATATGGCAAGTTCCTCAAGATTCTAATCAAACCAGGATGAATCAATATTTAAGAAGATTAATTTGTAACCATTAATCAGTGGAGAATAACCATGAAGTTGAATAAATCTCATAGGAGTTATGTTGAAGAAGTTATTCCACTTTATAATCAGGATATCCCTATTTAGCCTGTTTGTGCATATGGCAAGTTCTTCAAGATTCTAACCAAACAAGGATGAATCAATAGATGAAATTCTTGATTTGGAACCATTAATCAGTGGAGAATGACCATGAAGTTGAATAAATCTCATAGGAGTTATGTTGAAGAAGTTATTCCACTTTTTAATCAGGATATCCCTACTTAGCCTGTTTGGGCATATGGCAAGTTCTTCAAGATTCTAATCAAACCAGGATAAATAAATATGTAAGAATCTTAATTTGGAACCTTTGATCAGTGTAGAATGACCATGAAGTTGAATAAATCTCATAGGTGTTATGTTGAAGAAGTTATTCCACTTTCTAATAAGGATATTCGTGTTTAGCCTGTTTTGGCATATGACAAGTTCTTCAAGATTCTAATCAAACCAAGATGAATCAATATGTAAGAAGCTTAATTTGGAAACATTTAACAGTGTAGAATGACCATGAAGTTGAATAAATCTAATAGGAGATGTTGAAGAAGTTATTCCAGTTTCTAATCAGGATATCAATGTTTAGCATGTTTGGGCATATGGCAAGTTCTTCTAGATTCTAAGCAAACCAGGATTAATCAATATGTAAGAATTTTTATTTGGAATCAATTGAAAGTGGAGAATGACCATGAAGTTGAATAAATCTCACTGGAGATCTTGAAGAAGTGATTCAACTTTCTAATTAGAATATCCATGTTTAGTCTTTTTGGGCATATGGCAAGTTCTTGAAGATTCTATTCAAACCGGGATGAATCGATTTGTAAGAAGCTTGATTTGCAGCCATTAATAAGTGGAGAATGACCATGAAGTTGAATAAATCTCATAGGAGTTATGCTTTAGAAGTTATTTCCCTTTCTAATCACGATATCCCAATTTAGCATGTTTGGGCATATGACAAGTTCTTTAAGATTGTAATACAAACCCGTACGAATCAATATGTAAGAATCTTGATTTGGAATCATTAATCAGTGGAGAATGACCATGAAATTGAATAAATCTCATAGGAGTTATGTTGAAGAAGTTATTCCACTTTCTAATAAAGATATCCATGTTTAGCCTGTTTGGGATATGGCAAGTTCTTCAAGATTTTAATCAAACCAGGATGAGTCAATTTGTAAGAAGCTTGATTTGGAAACATTAATCAGTGGAGAATGACCATGAAGTTGAATAAATCTCATAGGTATTATGTTGAAGAAGTTATTCCCCTTTCTAATCAGGATATCCTAGTTTAGCATGTTTGGGCATATGACAAGTTCTTCAAGATTCTAATCAAAACAGGATGAATCAATATGTAAGAATCTTAATTTGGAACCATTGATCAGTGTAGAATGACCATGAAGTTGAATAAATCTCATAGGTGTTATGTTGAAGAAGTTATTCCACTTTCTAATCATGATATCCCAGTTTAGCTTGTTTTGGCATATGGCAAGTTCTTCAAGATTCTAATCAAACCAGGATGAATCAATATGTAAGAATCTTAATTTGGAAACATTTAAAAGTGTAGAATTACCCTGAAGTTGAATAAATCTCATAGGAGATGTTGAAGAAGTTATTCCAGTTTCTAATCAGGATATCACTGTTTAGCCTGTTTGGGCATATGGCAAGTTCTTCTAGATTCTAATCAAATCAGGATGAGTCAGTATATAAGAATTTTTATTTGGAATCAATTGAAAGTGGAGAATGACCATGAATCATTGGAGAATGACTCTGAAGTTGAATAAATCTCATAAGAGTTATGTTGAAGAAGTTATTCCCCTTTCTAATCAGGATATCGCAGTTTAGCATGTTTGGGCATATGGCAAGTTCTTCAAGATTCTAATCAAACCAGGATGAATCAATATGTAAGAAGCTTGATTTGGAATCATTAATAAGTAGAGAATGACCATGAAATTGAATAAATCTCATAGGAGTTATGTTGAAGAAGTTATTCCACTTTCTAATCATGATATCCATGTTTAGCCTGTTTGGGCATATGGCAAGTTCTTCAAGATTCGAATCAAACCAGGATGAATCAATATGTAAGAAGCTTGATATGGAACCATTAATCAGTGGATAATGACCATGAAGTTGAATAAATCTTATAGGTGTTATGTTGAAGAAGTTATTCCACTTTCTAATCATGGTATCCCTGTTTAGCCTGTTTTGGCATATGTCAAGTTATTCAAGATTCTAATAAAAACAGGATGAATCAATATGAAAAATCTTTATTTGGAACCATTAATCATTGGAGAATGACCCTGAAGTTGAATAAATCTAATAGGAGTTATGTTGAAGAAGTTATTCCCCTTTCTCATCAGGATATCCCAATTTAGCATGTTTGGGCATATGGCAAGTTCTTAAAGAATGTAATACAAACTCGGATGAATCAATATGTAAGAATCTCGATTTGGAATCATTAATCAGTGGAGAATGACCATTAAATTGAATAAATCTCATAGGAGTTATGGTGAAGAAGTTATTCCACTTTCTAATAAAGATATCCATGTTTAGAATGTTTAGGTATATGGCAAGTTCTTCAAGATTTTAATCAAACCAGGATGAATCAATTTGTAAGAAACTAGATTTGGAAATATTAATCAGTGGATAATGACCATGAAGTGGAATAAATCTCATAGGATTTATGTTGAAGAAGTTATTCCACTTTCTAATCAGGGTATCCCGGTTTAGCCTGTTTTGGCATATGGCAAGTTCTTCAAGATTCTAATCAAACCAGGATGAATCAATATGTAAAAATCTTGATTTTCAACCATTAATCAGTGGAGAATTACCCTGAAGTTGAATAAATCTCATAGGAGTTATGTTGAAGAAGTTATTCCCCTTTCCAATCAAGATATCCATGTTTAGCCTGTTTGGGCATATGGCAAGTTCTTCAAGATTCTTCAAGATTCTAACCAAACAAGGATGAATCAATAGGTAAAGTTATTGATTTGGAACCATTAATGAGTGTATAATGACCATGAAGTTGAATAAATCTCATAGGAGTTATGTTGAAGAAGTTATTCCAGTTTCTAATCAGGATATCCTTTTTCAGCATGTTTGGGCATATGGTAAGTTATTCAAGATTCTAATCAAACCAGGATGAATCAATATATAAGAAGCTTAATTTGGAACAATTTATCAGTGTAGAATGACCATGAAGTTGAATAAATCTCATAGGTGTTATGTTGAAGAAGTTATTTCACTTTCTAATCAGGATATCCTTGTTTAGCATGTTTTGCCATATGACAAGTTCTTCAAGATTCTAATCAAACTAGGATGAATCAATATGTAAGAAGCTTAATTTGGAACCATTTAACAGTGTAGAATGACCATGAAGTTGAATAAATCTCATAGGAGATGTTGAAGAAGTTATTCATGTTTCTAGTCAGGATATCCATGTTTAGCTTGTTTGGGCATATGGCAAGTTCTTCTAGATTCTAATCAAACCAGGATGAATCAATATGTAAGAAGTTTTATTTGGAATCAATTAACAGTGGAGAATGACCATGAAGTTGAATAAATCTCATAGGAGTTATGTTGAAGAAGTTATTCCACTTTATAATCAGGATATCCCGGTTTAACATTTTCGGGCATATGGCAAGTTCTTGAAGATTCTATTCGAACCAGGATGAATCAATTTGTAAGAAGCTTTATTTGGACCCATTAATCAGTTCATAATTACCATGAAGGTAAATAAATCTCATAGGAGTTTTGTTGAAGAAGTTATTCCACTTTCTAATCAAGATATCCATGTTTAGCCTGTTTGGGCATTTGGCAAGTTCTTCAGATTGTAATCAAACCAGGATGAATCAATATGTAAAAAACTTGATTTGGAATCATTAATCAGTGGAGAATTACATTAACTTGAATAAATCTCATAGGAGTTATGTTGAAGAAATTATTCCACTTTCTAATAAAGATATCCCCATTTAGCTTGTTTGGGCATATGGCAAGTTCTTCAAGATTTTAATCAAACCAGGATGAATCAATTTGTAAGAAGCTTGATTTGGAACTATTAATCAGTCGAGAATGACCATGAAGGTAAATAAATCTCATAAGTGTTATGTTGAAGAAGTTATTCCACTTTCTAATTAGGATATCCCTGTTTAGCCTGTTTGGGCATATGGTAAGTTTTTCAAAATTCTAATCTAACCAGGATGAATCAATATGTAAGAATCTTTATTTGGAACCATTTGAACAGTGGATAATGACCATAAAGTTGAATAAATCTCATAGGTGTTATGTTGAATAAGTTACTCCCCTTTCTAATCAGGATATCTCAGTTTAGCATGTTTGGGCATATGACAAGTTCTTCAAGATTCTAATCAAACCAGAATGAATCAATATGTAAAAAGTTTTATTTGGAATCAATTAACAGTGGAGAATGACCATGAAGTAGAATAAATCTCATAGGAGATGTTGAACAAGTGATTCCACTTTCTAATCAGAATATCCCTGTTTAACATTTTTGGGGCATATGGCAAGTTCTTGAAGATTCTATTCGAACCAGGATGAATCAATTTGTAAGAAGCTTGATTTGGAGCCATTAATCAGTTCATAATTACCATAAAGTTGAATAAATCTCATAGGAGTTATGTTGAAGAAGTTATTCCACTTTCTAATCAAGATATCCATGTTTAGCATGTTTGGGCATATGGCAAGTTCTTCAGATTCTAATCAAACCAGGATGAATCAATATGTAAGAAACTTGATTTGGAATCATTAATCAGTGGAGAATTACATTAACTTGAATAAATCTCATAGGAGTTATTTTGAAGAAGTTATTCCACTTTCTAATCAAGATATCCCCATTTAGCTTGTTTGGGCATATGGCAAGTTCTTCTAGATTTTAATCAAACCAGGATGAATCAATTTGTAAGAAGCTTGATTTGGAACTATTAATCAGTCGAGAATGACCATGAAGGTAAATAAATCTCATAGGTGTTATGTTGAAGAAGTTATTCCACTTTCTAAGCAGGGTATCCCTATTTAGCCACTTTTGGCATATGGCAAGTTCTTCAATATTCTAATCAAACCAGGATGAATCAATATGTGAAAATCTTTATTTGCAACCATTAATAACTGGAGAATGACCCTGAAGTTGAATAAATTTCATTGGATTTATGTTGAAAAAGTTATTCCACTTTCTAATCAAGATTTCCCATGTTAAGCCTGTTTGGGCATATCGCAAGTTCTTCAAGTTTCTAATCAATCCAGGATGAATTAATATGTAAGAAGCTTAATTTAGAACCATTTATCAGTTCTGAATGACCATGAAGTTGAATAAATCTCATAGGTATTATGTTGAAGAAGTTATTCCCCTTTCTAATCAGGATATCCTAGTTTAGCATGTTTGGGCATATGGCAAGTTCTTCAAGATTCTAATCAAACCAGGATGAATCAATATGTAAGAATCTTAATTTGGAACCATTGATCAGTATAGAATGAGCATGAAGTTGAATAAATCTCATAGGTTTTATGTTGAAGAAGTTATTCCACTTTCTAATCAGGATATCCCAGTTTAGCTTGTTTTGGCATATGGCAAGTTCTTCAAGATTCTAATGAAACCAGGATGAATCAATATGTAAGAATATTAATTTGGAACCATTTAACAGTTTAGAATGACCATGAAGTTGAAGAAATCTCATAGGAGATGTTGAAGAAGTTATTCCCCTTTCTAATAAGGATATCCAAGTTTAGCATGTTTGGGCATATGGCAAGTTCCTCAAGATTGTAATACAAACCCGGATGAACCAATATGTAAGAAGCTTAATTTGGAATAAGTAATAAGTGGAGAATGACCAAGAAATTGAATAAATCTCGTAGGAGTTATGTTGAAGAAGTTATTCCACTTTCTAATAAAGATATCCATGTTTAGCCTGTTTGGGCATATGGCAAGTTCTTCAAGATTTTAATCAAACCAGGATGAATCACTTTGTAATAATCTTGATTTGGAAACATTAATCAGTGCAGTATGACGATGAAGTTGTATAAATCTCCTAGGAGTTATGTTGAAGAAGTTATTTCACTTTCTAATCAGGGTATCCCTGTTTAGCCTGTTTTGGCATATGGCAAGTTCTACAATATTTTAATCAAACCAGGATAAATCAATTTGTAAGAATCTTGATTTGGAACAATTATTCAGTGGAGAATGACCCTGAAGTTGAATAAATCTCATAGGATTTATATTGAAGAAGTTATTCCCCTTTCTAATCAAGATATCCATGTTTAGCCTGTTTGGGAATATGGCAAGTTCTTCAAGATTCTAACCAAACAAGGATGAATCAATAGGTAAAATGCTTGATTTGGAACCATTAATCAGTGGCGAATAACCATGAAATTGATTAATCTCATAGGAGTTATGTTGAAGAAGTTATTCCACTTTATAATCAGGATATCCATGTTTTGCATGTTTGGGCATATGGCAAGTTCTTCAAGATTCTAATCAAACCAGGATGAATCAATTTGTAATAAGCTTAATTTGAAACCATTTAACAGTGTAGAATTACCATGAAGTTGAACAAATCTCATAGGAGATGTTGAAGAAGTTATTCCAGTTTCTAATCAGGATATCCATATTTATCTTGTTTGGGCATATGACAAGTTCTTCAAGATTCTAATCAAACCAGAATGAATCAATATGTAAAAGGTTTTATTTGGAATCAATTAACAGTGGAGAATGACCATGAAGTAGAATAAATCTCATAGGAGATGTTGAAGAAGTTATTCCACTTTCTAATCAGAATATCCCGGTTTAACATTTTCGGGCATATGGCAAGTTCTTGAAGATTCTATTCGAACCAGGATGAATCAATTTGTAAGAAGCTTTATTTGGACCCATTAATCAGTTCATAATTACCATGAAGTTGAATAAATCTCATAGGAGTTTTGTTGAAGAAGTTATTCCACTTTCTAATCAAGATATCCATGTTTAGCCTGTTTCGGCATTTGGCAAGTTCTTCAGATTCTAATCAAACCAGGATGAATCAATATGTAAGAAACTTGATTTGGAATTATTAATCAGTGGAGAATTACATTAACTTGAATAAATCTCATAGGAGTTATGTTGAAGAAGTTATTCCACTTTCTAATCAAGATATCTCCATTTAGCTTGTTTGGGCATATGGCAAGTTCTTCTAGATTTTAATCAAACCAGGATGAATCAATTTGTAAGAAGCTTGATTTGGAACTATTAATCAGTCGGGAATGACCATGAAGGTAAATAAATCTCATAGGTGTTATGTTGAAGAAGTTATTCCACTTTCTAATCAGGGTATCCCTATTTAGCCACTTTTGGCATATGGCAAGTTCTTCAAGATTCTAATCAAACCAGGATGAATCAATATGTAAAAATCTTGATTTGGAACCATTATTAACTGGATAATGACCCTGAAGTTGAATAAATCTCATAGGATTTATGTTGAAAAAGTTATTCCACTTTCTAATCAACATTTCCATGTTAAGCATGTTTGGGCATATGGCAAGTTCTTCAAGTTTCTAATCAATCCAGGATGAATCAATATGTAAGATGCTTGGTTTAGAACCATTTATCAGTTCTGAATGACCATAAATTTGAATAAATCTCATAGGCATTATGTTGAAGAAGTTATTCCCCTTTCTAATCAGGATATCCTAGTTTAGCATGTTTAGGCATATGGCAAGTTCTTCAAGATTCTAATCAAACCAGGATGAATAAATATGTAAGAATCTTAATTTCAAACCATTTATCAGTATAGAATGACCATGAAGTTGAATAAATCTCATAGGTGTTATGTTGAAGAAGTTATTCCACTTTCTAATCAGGATATCCTAGTTGAGCTTGTTTTGGCATATGGCAAGTTCTTCAAGATTCTAATCAAACCAGGATGAATCAATATGTAAGAATCTTAATTTGGAACCATTTAACAGTGTAGAATGACCATGAAGTTGAAGAAATCTCATAGGAGATGTTGAAGAAGTTATTCCCCTTTCTAATAAGGATATCCCAGTTTAGCATGTTTGGGCATATGGCAAGTTCCTCAAGATTGTAATACAAACCCGGATGAATCAATATGTAAGAAGCTTGATTTGGAATCATTAAAAGTGGAGAATTACCAAGAAATTGAATAAATCTCATAGGAGTTATGTTGAAGAAGTTATTCCACTTTCTAATAAAGATATCCATGTTTAGCCTGTTTGAGCATATGGCAAGTTCTTCAAGATTTTAATCAAACCAGGATGAATCAATTTGTAAGAATCTTGATTCGGAAACATTAATCCGTGGATAATGACCATGAAGTTGAATAAATCTCCTAGGAGTTATTTTGAAGAAGTTATTCCACTTTCTAATCAGGGTATCCCTGTTTAGCATGTTTTGGCATATGGCAAGTTCTTCAAGATTTTAATCAATCCAGGATGAATCAATTTGTAAGAATCTTGATTTGGAACCATTAATCAGTGGAGAATGACCCTGAATTTGAATAAATCTCATAGGAGTTATATTGAAGATGTTATTCCCCTTTCTAATCAAGATATCCATGTTTAGCCTTTTTGGGCATATGGCAAGTTCTTCAAGATTCTAACAAAACAAGGATGAATCAATAGGTAAAATGCTTGATTTGGAACCATTAATCAGTGGCGAATAACATTAACTTGAATAAATCTCATAGGAGATGTTGAAGAAGTTATTCCAGTTTCTAATCAGGATATCCCTATTTAGTCTGTTTGGGCATATGGCAAGTTCTTCTAGATTCTAATCAAACCATGATGAATCAATATGTAAGAAGTTTTATTTGGAATCAATTAACAGTGGAGAATGACCATGAAGTTGAATAAATCTCATAGGAGATGTTGAAGAAGTGATTCCACTTTCTAATCAGAATATCCTTGTTTAGCCTTTTTGGGCATATGGCAAGTTCTTCAATATTCTATTCGAACCAGGATGAATCAATTTGTAAGAAGCTTGATTTGGAACCATTGATCAGTGGAGAATGACCATGAAGTTGAATAAATCTCATGGGTGTTATGTTGAAGTAGTTATGCCACTTTCTAATCAGGATATCCATGTTTAGCATGTTTGGGCATATGGCATATTCTTCAAGATTCTAATCAAACCATGATGAAACAGTATGTAAGAATCTTTATTGGAACCATTAATAAGTGTAGAATGACCATGAAGGTTAATAAATCTCATAGGAGTTATGTTGAAGAAGTTATAACACTTTATAATCAGTATATCCCTGTTTAGCCTGTTTGGGCATATGTCAAGTTCTTCAAGATTCTAATAAAACCAGGAAGAATAAATATGTAAGAATCTTAATTTGGAACCATTGGTCAGTGTAGAATGACCATGAAGTTGAATAAATCTTATAGGTGTTATGTTGAAAAAGTTATTCCACTTTCTAATCAGGATATCCTTGTTTAGCCTGTTTTGGCATATGGCAAGTTCTTCAAGATTCTAATCAAACCAGGATGAATCAATATGTAAGAAGCTTAATTTGGAACCATTTAATAGTGTAGAATGACCATGAAGTTGAATAAATCTCATAGGAGATGTTGAAGAAGTTATACCAGTTTCTAATCAGGATATCCATGTTTAGCCTGTTTGGGCATATGGCAAGTTCTTCTAGATTCTAATCAAACAAGAATTAATCATTATGTAAGAAGTTTTATTTGGAATCAATTAACAGTGGAGAATTACCATGAATGTGAATAAATCTCATAGGAGATGTTGAAGAAGTGATTCCACTTTCTAATAAGAATATCCATGTTTAGCCTTTTTGGGCATATGGCAAGTTCTTTAATATTCTATTCGAACCAGGATGAATCAATTTGTAAGAAGCTTGATTTGGAACCATTAATCAGTGGAGAATTACCATGAAGTTGAATAAATCTGATAGGAGATGTTGAAGAAGTTATTCCAGTTTCTAACCAGGATATCAATGTTTAGCCTGTTTGGGCATATGGCAAGTTCTTCTAGATTCTAATCAAACCAGGATGAATCAATATGTAAGATTTTTTATTTGGAATCAATTGACAGTGGAGAATGACCATGAAGTTGAATAAATCTCATCGGAGATGTTGAAAAAGTTATTCCACTTTTTAATCAGGATATCCTAGTTTAGCATGTTTGGGCATATGGCAAGTTCTTCATGATTCTAATCAAACCAGGATGAATAAGATTGTAAGAAGTTTGATTTGGAACCATTAATCAATGGAGAATGACCATGCAGTTGAATAAATCTCATAGGTGTTATGTTCAAAAAGTTATTCCACTTTCTAATCAGGATATCCATGTTTAGCATGTTTTGGCATATGGCAAGTTCTTCAAGATTTTAATCAATCCAGGATGAATCAATTTGTAAGAATCTTGATTTGGAACCATTAATCAGTGGAGAATGACCCTGAATTTGAATAAATCTCATAGGAGTTATATTGAAGAAGTTATTTCCCTTTCTAATCAAGATATCCATGTTTAGCCTGTTTGGGCATATGGCAAGTTCTTCTAGATTCTAATCAAACCATGATGAATCAATATGTAAGAAGTTTTATTTGGAATTAACAGTGGAGAATGACCATGAAGTTGAATAAATCTCATAGGAGATGTTGAAGAAGTGATTCCACTTTCTAATCAGAATATCCTTGTTTAGCCTTTTTGGGCATATGGCAAGTTCTTCAATATTCTATTCGAACCAGGATGAATCAATTTGTAAGAAGCTTGATTTGGAACCATTGATCAGTGGAGAATGACCATGAAGTTGAATAAATCTCATGGGTGTTATGTTGAAGTAGTTATGCCACTTTCTAATCAGGATATCCATGTTTAGCATGTTTGGGCATATGGCATATTCTTCAAGATTCTAATCAAACCATGATGAAACAGTATGTAAGAATCTTTATTGGAACCATTAATAAGTGTAGAATGACCNGGGTGTTATGTTGAAGTAGTTATGCCACTTTCTAATCAGGATATCCATGTTTAGCATGTTTGGGCATATGGCATATTCTTCAAGATTCTAATCAAACCATGATGAAACAGTATGTAAGAATCTTTATTGGAACCATTAATAAGTGTAGAATGACCATGAAGTTTAATAAATCTCATAGGAGTTATGTTGAAGAAGTTATAACACTTTATAATCAGGATATCCCTGTTTAACCTGTTTGGGCATATGTCAAGTTCTTCAAGATTCTAATAAAACCAGGAAGAATCAATATGTAAGAATCTTAATTTGGAACCATTGATCAGTGTAGAATGACCATGAAGTTAAATAAATCTCATAGGTGTTATGTTGAAAAAGTTATTCCACTTTCTAATCAGGATATCCTTGTTTAGCCTGTTTTGGCATATGGCAAGTTCTTCAAGATTCTAATCAAACCAGGATGAATCAATATGTAAGAAGCTTAATTTGGAACCATTTAACAGTGTAGAATGACCATAAAGTTGAATAAATCTCATAGGAGATGTTGAAGAAGTTATACCAGTTTCTAATCAGGATATCCATGTTTACCCTGTTTGGGCATATGGCAAGTTCTTCTAGATTTTAATCAAACCAGAATTAATCAATATGTAAGAAGTTTTATTTGGAATCAAATAACGGTGGAGAATTACCATGAAGTTGAATAAATCTCATAGGAGATGTTGAAGAAGTGATTCCACTTTCTAATCAGAATATCCTTGTTTAGCCTTTTTGGGCATATGGCAAGTTCTTGAATATTCTATTCGAACCAGGATGAATCAATTTGTAAGAAGCTTGAAGTTGAATCAATCTCATATGAGTTATGTTGAAGGAGTTATTCCCTTTTCTAATTAAGATATTCATGTTTAGCCTGTTTGGGAATTTGGCAAGTTCTTCAAGATTCTAACCAAACAAGGATGAATCAATAGGTAAAATGCTTGATTTGGAACCATTAATCAGTGGAGAATGACCATGAAGTTGAATAAATCTGATAGGAGATGTTGAAGAAGTTATTCCAATTTCTAACCAGGATATCAATGTTTAGCCTGTTTGGGCATATGGCAAGTTCTTCTAGATTCTAATCAAACCAGGATGAATCAATATGTAAGAATTTTTATTTGGAATCAATTTAAAGTGGAGAATGACCATGAAGTTGAATAAATCTCATCGGAGATGTTGAAAAAGTTATTCCACTTTTTAATCAGGATATCCTAGTTTAGCATGTTTGGGCATATGGCAAGTTCTTCATGATTCTAATCAAACCAGGATGAATAAGATTGTAATAAGTTTGATTTGGAACCATTAATCAGTGGAGAATGACCATGAAGTTGAATAAATCTCATAGGTGTTATGTTGAAAAAGTTATTCCACTTTCTAATCAGGATATCCATGTTTAGCATGTTTTGGCATATGACAAGTTCTTCAAGATTCTAATCAAAACAGGATGAATCAATACGTAAGAAGCTTAATTTGGAACCATTTAACAGTGTAGAATGACCATGAAGTTAAATAAATCTCATAGGAGATGTTGAAGAAGTTATTCCAGTTTCTAATCAGGATATCCCTGTTTAGCCTGTTTGGGCATATGGCAAGTTCTTCTAGATTCTAATCAAACCAGAATGAATCAATATGTAAGAAGTTTTATTTGGAATCAATTAACAGTGGAAAATTACCATGAAGTTGAATAAATCTCATAGGAGATGTTGAAGAAGTGATTCCACTTTCTAATCAGAATATCCCTGGTTAGCCTTTTTAGGCATATGGCAAGTTCTTGAAGATTCTATTCGAACCAGGATGAATCAATTTGTAAGAAGCTTGATTTGGATCCATTAATCAATGGAAAATGACCATGAAGTTGAATAAATCTCATAGAATTTATGTTGAATAAGTTATTCCACTTTCTAATCAAGATATCCAAGTTTAGCCTATTTTGGCATATTGCAAGTTCTTCTGATTCTAATCAAACAAGGATGAATCAATATGTAAGAAACTTGATATGGAATCATTAATCATTGGAGAATTACCATGAAGTTGAATAAATCTCATAGGATTTATGTTCAAGAAGTTATTCCACTTTCTAATCAGGATATCCATATTTAGCCTGTTTGGGCATATGTCAAGTTCTTCTAGATTTTTATCAAACCAGGATGGACCAATTTGTAAGAAGCTTGATTTGGAACTATTAATCAGTCGAGAATGACCATGAATTTAAATAAATTTCATAGGTGTTATGTTGAAGAAGTTATTCCACTTCCTAATCAGGGTATCCATATTTAGCCACTTTTGGCATATGGCAAGTTCTTCAAGATTCTAATCAAACCTGGATGAATCAATATGTAAAAATCTTGATTTGGAACCATTATTAACTGGAGAATGACCATGAATTTGAATAAATCTCAAAGGATTTATGTTGAAGAAGTTATTCCACTTTCTAATCAGGATATCCATGTTTAGCCTTTTTGGGCATATGACAAGTTCTTCAAGATTCTAATCAATCCAGGATGAATCAATATGTAAGAATCTTTATTTGGAACCATTGATCAGTGGAGAATGACCATGAAGTTGAATAAATCTCATAGGTGTTATGTTGAAGAAGTTATTTCACTTTCTAATCAAGATATCCATGTTTAGCCTGTTTTGGCATATGGCAAGTTCTTCAGATTCTAATCAAACCAGGATGAACCAATATGTAAGAAACTTGATTTGGAATCATTTATCATTGGATAATTACCATGAAGTTGAATAAATCTCATAAGAGTTATGTTAAGAAGTTATTTCACTTTCTAATCAGGATATCCATATTTAGCATGTTTGGGCATATGGCAAGTTCTTCAAGATTCTAATCAAACCAGGATGAATCAATATGTAAGAAGATTAATTTGTAACCATTAATCAGTGGAGAATGACCATGAAGTTGAATAAATCTCATAGGAGTTATGTTGAAGAAGTTATTTCACTTTCGAATCAGGATATCCCTATTTAGCATGTTTGGGCATATGGCAAGTTCTTCAAGATTCTAATAAAACCAGGATGAATCAATATATAAGAAGATTACTTTGTAACCATTAATCAGTGGAGAATGACCATGAAGTTGAATAAATCTCAAAGGATTTATGTTGAAGAAGTTATTCCACTTTCTAATCAGGATAACCATGTTTAGCTTGTTTGGGCATATCGCAAGTTCTTCAAGATTCTAATCAATCCAGGATGAATCAATACGTAAGAAGCTTTATTTGGAACCATTGATTAGTGGAGAATGACCATGAAGTTCAATAAATCTCATGGGTGTTATGTTGAAGTAGTTATTCCATTTTCTAATCAGGATATCCATGTTTAGCTTGTTTGGGCATATGGCAAATTCTTCAAGATTCTAATTAAATCATGATGAAACAGTATGTAAGTTGTTTTTCACGAACAAACATGTGGAGATTGATTACTGTTCGAGATTGTGGATCTGGACCTACATGATAGATCGGTTTCGGGGTATGCTCATTCAGGGGATGAGAGTCCTTTCCTCGAATTCATAGCTCATTGGGGCGTTCCTCGAGCATGTCTCGATGGAATTGAGGTTCAATGTAATTGACCTGCCTTATGTTGGACGTGGCTAGTCTATCTTTGTCTCATTTTTCTTTCTCTTCCTGCTCCCTACAGCTCCAGCCTCTCGCTGTAATAGCTTGCTTCTCGGGTGGCTCGCATCCCCAGGCGTTTCAGTTCCAGGTAATGAAGCGAAAGATGACTCGACCGTAGGAAAAATCAACTCGGGGATCAATTTTCCACATCGGTCTAAGTGCCCGGACTCCCCCCGGCAGGGGAGTCCCACACGGAAGAGAGTGAACCCTCGGTAAATCAGCTTCCTCCCATGGTTTTTAGGGGGATCTGGCCGAAAGACCGGTCGACGCCGCGAAGTACTCTTGTACTGATTAAGTACTCTTGGAACCATTAATCAGTGGAGAATGACCATGAAGTTGAATAAATCTCATATGAGTTATGTTGAAGAAGTTATTCCACTTTATAATCAAGATATCCATGTTTAGCCAAATTGGGATATGGAAAGTTCTTCAAAATTCTAATCAAACAAGGATGAATCAATATGTAAGAAGTTTTATTTATTACCATGAAGTTGAGTAAATCTCATAGGAGTTATGTTGAAGAAGTTATTCCACTTTCTAATCATGGTATCCCTGTTTAGCTTGTTTTGGCATATGACAAGTTCTTCAAGATTCTAATCAAACCATAATGAATTAATATGTAAAAGTCTTCATTTCGAACCATTTGACAGTGGAGAACGACCATGAAGTTGAATAAATCTTATAGGAGATGTTGAAGAAGTAATTCCATTTTTTAATCAGGATATCCATGTTTAGCCTGTCTGGGCATATGGCAAGTTCTTCAAGATTTTAACCAAACTAGGATGAATCAATATGTAAGAAGTTTTATTTATTACCATGAAGTTGAATAAATCTCATCGGAGTTATGTTGAAGAAGTTATTCCACTTTCTAATTATGGTATCCCTGTTTAGCTTGTTTTGGCATATGACAAGTTCTTCAAGATTCTAATCAAACCATGATGAATTAATATGTAAAAGTCTTCATTTAGAACCATTTAACAGTGGAGAATGACCATGAAGTTGAATAAATCTTATAGGAGATGTTGAAGAAGTAATTCCACTTTTAAATCAGAATATCCATGTTTAGCCTGTCTGGGTATATGGCAAGTTCTTCAAGATTTTAACCAAACAAGGATGAATCAATAGGTAAAATGCATAATTTGTAACCATTATTAAGTGGAGAATGACCATGAAGTTGTATAAATCTCATAGGTGTTATGTTGAAGAAGTTATTCCACTTTCTAAGCAGGATATCCGTGTTTAGCCTGTTGGGCATATGGCAAGTTCTTCAAGATTCTAATCAAACAAGGATGAATCAATATGTAAGAAGCTTTATTTGGAACCATTTAACAGGGGAGAATGACCATGAAGTTGAATAAATCTCATAGGAGATTTTGAAGAAGTGATTCCACTTTCTAAACAGGATATCCATGTTTAGCTTAATTGGGCATATGGCAAGTTCTTGAATATTCTATTCGAACCAGGATGAATAAATTTGTAAGAAGCTTGATATGGATCCATTAATCAGTGGAAAATGACCTTGTAGTTGAATCAATCTCATATGAGTTATGTTGAAGATGTTATTCCCCTTTCTACTCAAGATATTCATGTTTAGCCTGTTTGGGCATTTGGCAAGTTCTTCAAGATTCTAACCAAAAAAGGACGAATCAATAGGTAAAATGCTTGATTTGGAACCATTAATCAGTGGAGAATGACCATGAAGTTGAATAAATCTGATAGGAGATGTTGAAGAAGTTATTCCAGTTTCTAACCAGGATATCAATGTTTAGCCTGTTTGGGCATATGGCAAGTTCTTCTAGATTCTAATCAAACCAGGATGAATCAATATGTAAGAATTTTTATTTGGAATCAATTGACAGTTGAGAATGACCATGAAGTTGAATAAATCTCATCGGAGATGTTGAAAAAGTTATTCCACTTTTTAATCAGGATATCCTAGTTTAGCATGTTTGGGCATATGGAAAGTTCTTCATGATTCTAATCAAACCAGGATGAATAAGATTGTAAGAAGTTTGATTTGGAACCATTAATCAGTGGAGAATGACCATGAAGTTGAATAAATCTAAAAGGTGTTATGTTGAAAAAATTATTCCACTTTCTAATCAGGATATCCATGTTTAGTATGTTTTAGTATATGACAAGTTCTTCAAGATTCTAATCAAACCAGGATGAATCAATACGTAAGAAGCTTAATTTGGAACCATTTAACAGTGTAGAATGACCATGAAGTTGAATAAATCTCATAGGAGATGGTGAAGAAGTTATTCCAGTTTCTAATCAGGATATCCCTGTTTAGCCTGTTTGGGCATATGGCAAGTTCTTCTAGATTCTAATCAAACCAGAATGAATCAATATGTAAGAAGTTTTATTTGGAATCAATTAACAGTGGAAAATTACCATGAAGTTGAATAAATCTCATAGGAGATGTTGAAGAAGTGATTCCACTTTCTAATCAGAATATCTCTGTTTAGCCTTTTTAGGCATATGGCAAGTTCTTGAAGATTCTATTCGAACCAGGATGAATCAATTTGTAAGAATCTTAATTTGGATCTATTAATCAGTGGAAAATGACCATGAAGTTGAATAAATCTCATAGAATTTATGTTGAATAAGTTATTCCACTTTCTAATCAAGATATCCAAGTTTAGCCTATTTTGGCATATGGCAAGTTCTTCAGATTCTAATCAAACTAGGATGAATCAATATGTAAGAAACTTGATTTGGAATCATTAATCATTGGAGAATTACCATGAAGTTGAATAAATCTCATAGGAGTTATGTTCAAGAAGTTATTCCACTTTCTAATCAGGATATCCCTATTTAGCCTGTTTGGGCATATGGCAAGTTCTTCTAGATTTTTATCAAACCAGGATGAACCAATTTGTAAGAAGATTGATTTGGAACTATTAATCGGTCGAGAATGACCATGAATTTAAATAAATTTCATAGGTGTTATGTTGAAGAAGTTATTCCACTTCCTAATCAGGGTATCCCTATTTAGCCACTTTTGGCAATAGCAAGTTCTTCAAGATTCTAATCAAACCAGGATGAATCAATATGTAAAAATCTTGATTTGGAACCATTATTAACTGGAGAATGACCATGAAGTTTAATAAATCTCAAAGGATTTATGTTGAAGAAGTTATTCCACTTTCTAATTAGGATATCCATGTTTAGCCTTTTTGGGCATATGGCAAGTTCTTCAAGATTCTAATCAATCCAGGATGAATCAATATGTAAGAATCTTGATTTGGAACCATTGATCAGTGGAGAATGACCATGAAGTTGAATAAATCTCATAGGTGTTATGTTGAATAAGTTATTTCACTTTCTAATCAAGATATCCATGTCTAGCCTGTTTTGGCATATGGCAAGTTCTTCAGATTCTAATCAAACCAGGATGAACCAATATGTAAGAAACTTGATTTGGAATCATTTATCATTGGATAATTACCATGAAGTTGAATAAATCTCATAAGAGTTATGTTAAGAAGTTATTTCACTTTCTAATCAGGATATCCATATTTAGCCTGTTTGGGCATATGGCAAGTTCTTCAAGATTCTAATCAAACCAGGATGAATCAATATGTAAGAAAATTAATTTGTAACCATTAATCAGTGTATAATGACCATGAAGAAGAAAAAATCTCATAGGAGTTATGTTGAAGTAGTTATTCCACTTTATAATCAGGATATCCCTGTTTAGCCTGTTTGGGCATATGGCAAGTTCTTCTAGATTCTAATAAAACCAGGATGAATCAATATGTAAGAAGCTTAATTTGTAACCATTAGTCAGTGGAGAATGACCATGAAGTTGAATAAATCTCAAAGGATTTATGTTGAAGAAGTTATTCCACTTTCTAATCAGGATAACCATGTTTAGCTTGTTTGGGCATATCGCAAGTTCTTCAAGATTCTAATCAATCCATGATGAATCAATATGTAAGAAGCTTTATTTGGAACCATTGATTAGTGGAGAATGACCATGAAGTTCAATAAATCTCATGGGTGTTATGTTGAAGTAGTTATTCCATTTTCTAATCAGGATATCCATGTTTAGCTTGTTTGGGCATATGGCAAATTCTTCAAGATTCTAATCAAATCATGATGAAACAGTATGTAAGTTGTTTTTCACGAACAAACACGTGGAGATTGATTACTGTTCGAGATTGTGGATCTGGACCTACATGATAGATCGGTTTCGGGGGATGCTCATTCAGGGGATGAGAGTCCTTTCCTCGAATTCATAGCTCATTGGGGCGTTCCTCGAGCATGTCTCGATGGAATTGAGAATCAATGTAATTGACCTGCCTTATGTTGGACGTGGCTAGTCTATCTTTGTCTCATTTTTCTTTCTCTTCCTGCTCCCTACAGCTCCAGCCTCTCGCTGTAATAGCTTGCTTCTCGGGTGGCTCGCATCCCCAGGCGTTTCAGTTCCAGGTAATGAAGCAAAAGATGACTCGACCGTAGGAAAAATCCACTCGGGGATCAATTTTCCACATCGGTCTAAGTGCCCGGACTCCCCCCGGCAGGGGAGTCCCACACGGAAGAGAGTGAACCCTCGGTAAATCAGCTTCCTCCAATGGTTTTTGGGGGGATCTGGCCGAAAGACCGGCCGACGCCGCGAAGTACTCTTGTACTGATTAAGTATTCTTGGAACCATTAATCAGTGTAGAATGACCATGAAGTTGAATAAATCTCATAGGAGTTATGTTGAAGAAGTTATTCCACTTTATAATCAAGATATCCATGTTTAGCATGTTTGGGTATATGGCAAGTTCTTCAAGATTCTAATCAAACCAGGATGAATCAATCTGTAAAAAGCTTGATTTGGAATCATTATTAAGTGGAGAATGACCATGAAGTTGAATAAATCTCATGAAGTTATGTTGAAAATTTATTCCACTTTCTAATCAGGATATCCATGTTTAGCATGTTTGGGCATATGGCAAGTTCTTAAAGATTCTAATCAATCCTGGATGAATCAATATGTAAGAAGCTTAATTTGGAGCCATTTAAAAGTGGAGAATGACCATGAAGTTGAATAAATCTCATAGGAGTTGTTGAAGAAGTTATTCCACTTTCTAATCAGGATATCCATGTTTAGCCAAATTGGGCATATGGAAAGTTCTTCAAGATTCTAATCAAACAAGGATGAATCAATGTGTAAGAAGTTTTATTTATTACCATAAAGTTGAATAAATCTCAAAGGAGTTATGTTGAAGAAGTTATTCCACTTTCTAATCATGGTAACCTGTTTAGCTTGTTTTGGCATATGACAAGTTCTTCAAGATTCTAATCAAACCAGAATGAATTAATATGTAAAAGTCTTCATTTAGAACCATTTAACAGTGGAGAATGACCATGAAGTTGAATAAATCTTATAGGAGATGTTGAAAAGTAATTCCATTTTTTAATCAGGATATCCATGTTTAGCCTGTCTGGGCATATGGCAAGTTCTTCAAGATTTTAACCAAACTAGGATGAATCAATATGTAAGAAGTTTTATTTATTACCATGAAGTTGAATAAATCTCATAGGAGTTATGTTGAAGAAGTTATTCCACTTTCTAATCATGGTATCCCTGTTTAGCTTGTTTTGGCATATGACAAGTTCTTCAAGATTCTAATCAAACCATGATGAATTAATATGTAAAAGTCTTCATTTAGAACCATTTAACAGTGGAGAATGACAATGAAGTTGAATAAATCTTATAGGAGATGTTAAAGAAGTAATTCCACTTTTTAATCAGGATATCCATGTTTAGCCTGTCTAGGCATATGGCAAGTTCTTCAAGATTTTAACCAAACAAGGATGAATCAATAGGTAAAATGCTTAATTTGTAACCATTATTAAGTGGAGAATTACCATGAAGTTGTATAAATCTCATAGGTGTTATGTTGAAGAAATTATTCCACTTTCTAATCAGGATATCCGTGTTTAGCCTGTTGGGCATATGGCAAGTTCTTCAAGATTCTAATCAAACCAGGATGAATCAATATGTAAGAAGCTTTATTTGGAACCATTTAACAGTGGAGAATGACCATGAAGTTGAATAAATCTCATAGGAGATTTTGAAGAAGTGATTCCACTTTCTAATCAGGATATCCATGTTTAGCTTAATTGGGCATATGGAAAGTTATTCAAGATTCTAATCAAACCAAGATGAATTAATATGTAAGAAGCTTGATTTGGAATTATTAATCTGTGGAGAATGACCATGAAGTTAAATAAATCTCATATGAATTATTTTAAAGAAGTTATTCCACTTTCTAAACAGGATATCCCTGTTAAGCCTGTTTGGGCATATGGCAAGTTCTTTTAGATTCTAATCAAACCAGGATGAATCAATATGTAAGAAGTTTTATTTATTACCATGAAGTAGAATAAATCTCATAGGAGTTATGTTGAATAAGTTATGTTGAAGAAGTTATTCCACTTTCTAATCATGGTATCCTTGTTTAGCCTGTTTTGGCATATGGCAAGTTCTTCAAGATTCTAAT
This sequence comes from Sinapis alba, assembly GCA_012274485.2. Lineage (NCBI taxonomy): Eukaryota > Viridiplantae > Streptophyta > Magnoliopsida > Brassicales > Brassicaceae > Sinapis > Sinapis alba. Next base: position 22,593 of record MU108083.1, read on the forward strand.
CAAACCAGGATGAATCAATATGTAAAAATCTTGATTTGGAACCATTAATAACTGTAGAATGACCCTGAATTTGAATAAATCTCAAAGGATTTATGTTGAAGAAGTTATTCCACTTTTTAATCAGGATATCCATGTTTAGCCTTTTTGGGCATATGGCAAGTTCTTCAAAATTCTTATCAATCCAGGATGAATCAATATGTAAGAAGCTTAATTTGTAGCCATTGATAAGTGGAGAATGGCCATGAATTTGAATAAATCTAATGGGTGTTAGGTTGAAGTAGTTATGCCACTTTCTAAACAAGATATCCATGTTTAGCCTGTTTGGGCATATGGCAAATTCTTCAAGATTCTAATCAAACAATGATGAAACAGTATGTAAGAATCTTAATTTGGAACCATTATTCATTGTAGAATGACCATGAAGTTGAATAAATCTCATAGGAGTTATGTTGAAGAAGTTATTCCACTTTATAATCAAGATATCCATGTTTAGCATGTTTGGGCATATAGCAAGTTCTTCAAGATTCTAATCAAACCAGGATGAATCAATATGTAAAAATCTTGATTTAGAATCATTATTAAGTGGAGAATAACCATGAAGGTGAATAAATCTCATAGGAGTTATGTTGAAGAAGTTATTCCACTTTCTAATCAGGATATTCCTGTTTAGCATACTTGGGCATATGGCAAGTTCTTCAAGATTCTAATCAAAACATGATGAATCAATTTGTAAGAAGCTTAATTTAGACCCATTTAAAAGTTTAGAATGACCATGAAGTTGAATAAATCTTATAGGAGATGTTGAAGAAGTTATTCCACTTTCTAATCAGGATATCCATGTTTAGCCTAATTGGGCATATGGCAAGTTCTTCAAGATTCTAAGCAAACAAGGATGAATCAATTTGTAAGAAGCTTGATTAGGAACCATTAATCAGTGGAGAATGACCATGAAGTTGAATAAATCTCATAGGAGTTATGTTGAAGAAGTTATTCCACTTTCTAATCAAGATATCCCTGTTTAGCCTGTTTGGGCATATCGCAAGTTCTTCAAGATTTTAATCAAACCAGGATGAATCAGTATGTAAGAAGCTTTGTTTGGAACCATTAATCAGTGTAGAATGACCATGAAGTTGAATAAATCTCATAGGAGTTATGTTGAAGAAGTTATTCCACTTTATAATCAAGATATCCATGTTTAACATGTTTGGGCATATGGCAAGTTCTTCAAGATTCTAATCAAACCAAGATGAATCAATTTGTAAAAAGATTGATTTGGAATCATTATTAAGTGGAGAATGACCATGAAGTTGAATAAATCTCATAGGAGTTATGTTGAAGAAGTTATTCCACTTTCTAATCAGGATATCCATGTTTAGCATGTTTGGGCATATGGCAAGTTCTTCAAGATTCTAATCAAACCAGGATGAATCAATATGTAAGAAGCTTAATTTGGAGCCATTTAAATGTGGAGAATGACCATGAAGTTGAATAAATCTCATAGGAGTTGTTGAAGAAGTTATTCCACTTTCTAATCAGGATATCCATGTTTAGCCTATTTGGGCATATGGAAAGTTCTTCAAGATTCTAATCAAACAAGGATGAATCAGTATGTAAGAAGCTTGATTTGTAATCATTAATCAGTGGAGAATGACCATGAAGTTGAATAAATCTCATAGGATTTATGTTGAAGAAGTTATTTCACTTTCTAATCAGGATATATTTGTTTAGCCTGTTTAGGCATACGGCAAGTTCTTCTAGATTCTAATCAAACTAGGATGAATCAATATGTAAGAAGTTTTATTTATTACCATGAAGTTGAATAAATCTCATAGGAGTTATGTTGAAGAAGTTATTCCACTTTCTAATCATGGTATCCTTGTTTAGCTTGTTTTGGCATATGACAAGTTCTTCAAGATTCTAATCAAACCAGGATGAATCAATATGTAAAAA
>MU108084.1:0-28170 GCA_012274485.2 Sinapis alba
TTATTTATGGCAGGGAGTTAGAGAAAATTGAAATGCAGGGTGATGACCTCTATTTGCCAACTGCTCCTAGTAAGCTTGTTAGGGGTATACGTGTAGACAGTGGGATACCCTTACAATCAGCCGCCAAAGTCCCTATTATGATAACTTTCAACGTTATTGATCGTGATGGTGACCATAATGATGTGAAACCACAGGCTTGCATTTTCAAGGTAAGCCTTCATATTATTTATCATACAATTTTGTTAGGTTTGTAGGTCGACAGCACTCTTCTACTGTGATGTGTTTCTCACTTCTGATAGTATTTGCCAGCACCCAAAAAAAAAAACAATTCAATTTGCCTGTCATGCGCTTCCACTTGTTTAACTAAATATATTTTAAACCATCGTAGCCCGTTGGTATTTACTGCCAGTCTGATCCGCCCTTGTATTCAGGTCGGAGATGATTGCCGACAAGATGTTCTTGCCCTTCAAGTGATATCTCTTCTTAGAGATATATTTCAAGCGGTTGGTCTTAATCTTTATCTTTTTCCATATGGAGTACTCCCAACTGGTGACGAGAGGGGCATAATTGAGGTAAACTCAAGTCTCAAAAGTGTCAATGTTTCTCTTGCTGGTTAAACTAGATATGGTGGCATAAGAACTTTTCATATCTCTTTTCCTTTTATTACAGGTTGTTCCTAATACACGAAGCAGAAGTCAAATGGGTGAAACAACGGACGGGGGTTTGTATGAGATTTTTCAACAAGACTATGGACCCGTGGGCTCAGCCACCTTTGAAACAGCACGAGAGAACTTCCTCATCAGCAGTGCTGGTTATGCTGTGGCTAGTCTTTTGCTGCAACCCAAAGACAGACACAACGGAAATCTCCTCTTTGACGAGTATGCTTCCTAACTCTCTCTCTCTCTCTCTCTTTCTGGACAATAATATTATGTGGGCAACTTCATGAAAATAACACCATGGTGCAGCGTGGGAAGACTTGTCCACATCGACTTTGGTTTCATATTGGAAACTTCACCAGGTGGAAACATGCGGTTCGAGAGTGCTCACTTCAAACTGAGCCACGAAATGACTCAGTTGCTAGACCCATCGGGTGTTATGAAAAGCAAAACATGGCATCAATTTGTGAGGTAAGAAACCTTCTCAAATCCTCTCTTATTGTTATCAGAGAGAGAATCTTATGTCTTTTCTGCATAAAGCTTGTGCGTCAAAGGATACTTGGCTGCTCGCCGGTACATGGACGGAATCATAAGCACGGTGCAAATGATGCTAGACAGTGGATTGCCTTGCTTTAGCAGAGGAGATCCAATTGGTAACCTAAGGAAACGATTTCACCCAGAGATGAGCGAACGTGAAGCTGCACATTTCATGATCCATGTTTGTACTGATGCGTATAACAAGTGGACTACTGCTGGATACGACTTGATTCAGTATCTGCAACAAGGCATCGAGAAGTAATCCACAAAAAAGAAAGAAGAGGGATTTGATTATCGTAAACCAGAGTTGCATTATAATTTCCAGGTAAAGATTATCCGAATTAATATTCATTTAATTTTTATTTCTTTTCGTTAGTAGTTATTTTAAGGAGTTTTATTTTTTCTCTTCTTTTTGTTCTCTTAGAGTTTTGCTATTCACAAACGACAAAAGGTAGGAGTGTTGTGTGACGAGCTTGAGATGACGTAAGGCGAAAGCTATTAATATATTTGATTCATTGATGATAAAACTGATCCACGTATAACATATCCTGTTGACATCAGAATCTACTTGGTTATTTTCACTAACCAGGCGATCTCCAGCATCAGAAAATGATGTTATTAACATGTTGGAAAAAACTATTGTTCTCTAACCCTAATTGCCACTAACGAGAATCCTTGTCCAGCTCTCTCCTACTTCTCTTACATTCTCTTTGTTCAAAAACCTTGAGAAAGTTTCATTTCGATTCCATCCTCTGCTACTAGGACTAAACAGTACCTGAAGTCAGAGCTTAAACTTTCATTATCCTCCAAACATTTTGAAAAGACAATTTTGTTGGTCATTTTCATGGAACCAATCTCTCAACAACCATGATCTTCTTGGATCGCATATTACAACCTTGAATACATGAGAAAATCTACCTCCCCATTGACCTTGAAAATAATGAAAAGTCGATCAACTCTACATTTGTCATACAAAGCAAAAAACGATGAGCAACAAAAATTAGTGTTAGTGTGGTGGGTTTACATATACAACTGGATCTTCCATCTAATAAAACAAATATATATTACCAGTCTATTCTCCAAGTCGAACATCCACAAAGTTTGAAGTGGCTCTTGTCAATATCCACAAATCCAAAAAGATTGCAAGAAAAAAGTAGGTCTTGGAAGTTGTTACAGTAGAAAAGATTTTGACAAGAAAGGAGACATATATGTACTTTCTCCTTATAACATTTAAATCCTCCAAATCTCCATATTTTTATTTCTTGTTTTCATATCATTGAATACGTAAGCACTAAATTCAAGTCTTTTTCGGCATATTTTGTTCAAAAAACAAGCTTGTAGCCGTATTTGATTCCTGAGTTTTCGGGCAGATTTTCTATATAAATATATAATTTTTTTTCAAAAATTTGATTTTTCTTCAATTTTGTTTTTCTAAAAGTGTATACAATTCGTTGATTACAAAAAAAATTCGTTCATTACGTTATTGATACTTTTCTTTCATGTCAAGCTAGCAATAACTGACTCCAATTGTAATGAATCTCACTATATATTAATTGAAAAATCACTTTAGTGATTTTGCTTAGATGTCAATCATAGGTGAAGTTTAAGAAAATTGTTATAATTTGATTAGTCGATGATTTTTAATTTTCATTTATTTTAATCAAATCTAAAAAGGTAATCATAAAACATATCAGTGTTAGTTGCCAAACAATCCATATAATCTTATGCATAATCATTTATAATATCTAATAATAGCAATTTTGGAAATTATATATAATATTTCATCATTTATTTTTCTTCACTATTTATAATTATATAAAGTATATTTTTTAAAATAGTTAATAAACCTAATATACTAGCTTTATCCTCCTGTATATTAATTGAGAAGTCACTTAAGTTATTTTTGCCGACATGTTACTCATAGGAGAACTCTCTAATTAATTAATTTAATATGATTGGTTGATAGGTTTTTATTTTTGATTTATTTAATTCAGCTAAAAACTAAACCAAGAACCAACTTATATCAATAATAAAACAAAACATAATTAACAATAACGAGTATCACAAATATGTATTTAAGGAAGATGTGTCATCAATGCTCAGATCTATAAAAAAAATTGTTCATTTAAAAATATATTTTTTAAGAAAAAAATAATTTAAAAACTTTCCATCGCATATTCTATAGCTACTAAAAGTAAAATACAATCAGTGTTTAGTAATTTTATTACTTATGTATTATATAAATAACAATATAAAAATTATATATAATATAATTCAAAATAAAAAATTGTTTAAGATAAGATATATATTAAATTTTTCCATTAACAAATATATAAATTTAATATTTACTGTAAAAGCATGTATCTTATTTCACATTTAAAATGAATTGTTTAACATTTTAAAATGAGTTGCTGTTTTTTAAATATATCTTGTATGGTATATAGATAATTAAAAATAAAATAAAATTAAAAATTTATTTAGATAACTTATGATTGTGTGTCACTCATAAAAAATCTTTAATTAATTGTTTTAATTTGATTGATTGATGATTTATTATTTTGATTTATTTAGTTCAGCTAAAAGACTAAACCAAAACCCCAACTTATATCAATAATCAAATATATCATATTCAAAATAATGACAATCATAAATATGTATTTATTTAAATTGTGTCATTAATGCTCAAATTTGTGCTGTAAATTATTCTATACATTAAAAATATTTTTTTGAAAAAGAGAGATTGTAGATAATATAGATAATAAAAATAAAATACAATTATTGGTTATTAATGTTTATTACTTATATATTATATAAATAATAATATCAATAATCATATATAATATAGTAAACAATAAAAGTAGTTATAGATAAGAAATATTTTCCATGAAAATTCAACTGCATATATTCTCTTTTTTCAACTCAATATCTCAATGTTATATTTAGTAAAAGTTATTTTATTCTCTGAACTTTTTACTACCGAGGATTGTTTGGTTATTTTTATTAAAATACTACATGTTTGGTGTTAAATAATCTGCATGGTGAATTATTCTAAATCATGCAAACCAATAAAACTATTTTGTGATTTCAAAAACTATTATCATGTATATATCATTTTTTAAAAATATAAGATTTATGTTTTCGTGTATATATTATTTATAGCAAATATTATTCGATATATAAACATAATATAATATTAATTGAATTGCATTTGGCTAAATTACATACAATAATTGTTCGGAAATGAAATGTAAAGCATATATTAACTATTTTACTATAGTTATTGATAAAATCTATAAAATACTAAAAATTATATTTTATATTTTAAAAATTGATAAATAATAAAAAAATATAAATATATTTATTTAGAAAATATATAACAAATAAAATTCAGAATTATTTTTAAAAATAACAAATATTATATTATAACATTTCAAATAAATAACAAATAATATATTATATTAAATTTTAAAACAATTTGTATCTGCGATTTTGCGGACAAACACCTAGTTTTCATTAGTTTAAAATATTTAGTTAATATATCTTTAATTTTAGGAATATGATTTCTTAGCATAATGAGTCAGCGTTCGTCAACATATACCCAAATTATAGGATAAGTATGACACGTATTTAGATTTATTTGGAACTTATGCATTTATAATATTTTTGTAATTTTCATATTTAGAGTGTATTGATTTGGTATTTTGTTTTTTCTACATTTTCTTATTATTTTCTTAATATTGGAGATTTAATATTGATAATGTGAAAGGTGAATGAAAACTTGACACTTGCTTAAGCGAATCCATCAACTTTGGAAAAAATCTTAAATATAAACATTTTTGTTTTCTAATCTTGAAATATATATATTTTAAAAATAGGAATATGTTAAGGTTAATACTGTTATTGTTGGGTCCAATTAGCTTAGCTTTACATTATGTTATTATGAAATAAAAGGAATTATTATTCATAATAAGAAACAAACATATTTTGATCCGTGTTTTCAAAGCGCATAATTGTCTCGTTTTGAAATATCATATTTTAAAATATACATATATATATATATATTTTAGAAAATTATATAGTGTATTTTTTTCTAACAAATTATATAATGTATTTTTTGTATATGTGTAGTAGTTGTTTTATATGTTTAGGATGATCGTTATTGAGATATAAATGTAATAATATACAAACTGATGCTAATTTACAATATTTATATTTACAATTGAGAAGTTTTAAAAGAGATTGAATATTAATAGTTTATTAAAACAAAGACAATGCTATTAAATTTAAAATTATTGTTTTATAAATTTTTTTTCATTTTTGATATAATTAAATAAATTTTATTATCAAAATTAATAAAATAATCTACCGCTATAATTTTCCAAATCTTTAATAATTAATTATCCTATATGTAATTTTTATGAATTTTAAAATGAATGGCTATTTATTGAATTTATATAATAACCATTTATTCTTTCTTAAAATAATGTAAAGTGACATATAATTTTTTTGTCAACTTATTTTTATTTCAAAAGGCTAGTGGGCTATATACAGAGTCATTTAAATGTTTACAAAAGCCCATTTAAAATAAGCTTAGTTGGTAAGAAAACTAAAGAACGCAAGTTGTCCATCTTTCCTCCACCAAAAAGGAATAGGATTACGTGGCAGGTAATGAAAATCTTTCTAGCGAGTTCAACCGACCTTCGAACTTGCCGTCCGGTGGTCTGCCGTTCCAAATCCTCTAACTTCAATGCTGCCAATCTGCCAACACCTACGGGCTTCAAAATACCTCTGTAATTACCCTCTATTGCGAATCACTGAAGCTTATGGAAATCTAGAGAAGTTGAAGGAAAAAGATGTAAACCATTTGTTGAGACGTCTACCATAGAAGACCCAAACTCTTCTTAGTCTAATCTCGGCTCCACAAAGAACTCCCATTCTCTCGGTTTACAATCAACGAAATACTTCATGCAAGTCCAATATATTGACCGTAAAGCATGAAGATTTATAATCGACTGAAGCAACCCAGCTTAGATGACAATATGGAGAACACATGACATAGCTGTCGAAATTTAGTTGAAGATGAAGTGATCAAAACACTCAAACGTATAAAACTGTTTCTTTGTTTTATAAATCTTTCTTAACTTTCTTATGTTCTTCTTTTCTTATGAGATCATCTTACACTTTGATCTCCTTATATAAGTAATAGAAAACCTTAACTTATCCTATTACATAATGATCTAGGAAACTTCTCTTAATCCTAAACCTAATAGTATTAGTTATCCAAGTCTCTTTAGGATAACTTGTTTCTTGGATAGGAAGCTTATCCAACATTCTCCCCCTTAAGCTTCATATCATCCTTGCTTAAGTTAAGAACTCGAATTTTCTCCCTCATTTCCTTGAATTTGATCTTTGCCAATGCCTTAGTTAATATGTCTGCAAGTTGATCTTTCCCGGGTACATATTCAACATCGATTTGATTTCTTTCAACACATTCACGGATAAAGTGATATCTTTTGTGAATGTGTTTGCTTCGACGATGGAACACCGGGTTCTTTGATAATGCAATGGCTGACTTGTTGTCCACTCTGATCATCGTCTTCTCTATCTCTCTTCCTGTTATCTCACTCATTAAATCTTGGAGCCAAATTGCTTGCTTCGCTGCCTCCGTTGCTGCCATAAATTCAGCTTCACACGAAGATAGAGCTACTGTCTCTTGCTTCTGAGAACACCAAGTCACTGGTGTATCTCCAAGACAAAAGAGATGACCTGTAGTACTCTTTCCGTCGTCCAAGTCTGTATTGTGACTGCTGTCGCTGTATCCCACAAGTTTCTGTATTCCACCGTCTTTAAACTTCAAACCATAGCTAAGTGTACCTCGTAGATATCTTAGGACTTGCTTCAATGCATCACCATGTGACTTGCGAGGTGATTGCATATATCTGCTGAGGATTCCCACTGAAAAAGTAAGATCAGGTCTTGTGTGCAGCAGGTATCTAAGACAGCCAATTCTCCGTCTAAAAAGGGTTGCATCGATCTCGGATTCATTTTCTGCTTTGGAAATCTTCAGACCGAATTCCATAGGTATCTGCGTTGCATTACTTGTATCCAAACCTGCTTCCTTCAAAATTTGGCGCGCATATGCTTCTTGTTTGATCTCAATCCCTTTTGAGCTTTGTGTTACCTCAATACCGAGATAATATGTTAGCTTACCAAGGTCGGACATCTCGAACTCCTGAGACATTGAAATCTTAAACTCCATGATAACTTGTACTGAGTTTCCTGTCACAAAGAGATCATCGACATAGATAGCTACTATAAGAAGCTTGTCTTTCTCTTCCTTGCGGTAAACAGAGCTCTCTTTAGTGCACTTCTTAAACTTCAGACTTTTAAGGATTTGATCGAGTTTTGTGTTCCATGCTCTAGGGGCCTGTCGTAATCCATATAAAGCCTTCTTGAGTTTGAAAACTTTATGTTCTTCTCCCTTCTTTTCAAACCCTTCAGGTTGAGATACATATACTTCTTCAATCAATTCCCCGTGTAAGAAGGCGGTCTTCACATCGAGGTGATGGATCTCCCATCTATTCGCAGCAGCAAGTCCAATAAGCAGTCTTATCGTTTCTATCCGAGCTACTGGAGCAAAGACTTCATCGTAATCTATACCATGCTCTTGCACATAGCCTTTTGCAACAAGTCTTGACTTAAATTTGTTGATGCTTCCATCTGCATTCCGCTTAACTTTAAAGATCCACTTGAGTCCTATTACTTTCACTCCTTGTGGCTTTTCAATTAGAGTCCATGTTTCGTTTTTATGTATAGAGTCGATCTCGTCTATACACGCTACCTTCCATCGCTTGCTTTTGAGTGCTTCTTGAATGTTTACTGGTTCGTCATTCAAGGAAAGTAAAAGAACTTCACACTCAATATCAGCTAGCATGACATAGTCTTCGAGGTAGCTTGGTCGACTAACTTGACGAGTTGATCGTCTTACTTCATGTGTCGGCTCTTGTCCTTCATTAGTGTCCGAACTGATCTCCTCTGTCTCGTTAGTCTCTGTTTCTGGTTCTGCAACTTCGTCATCATCATGAACTCCTATTATAAAAGGTCCACTTCCATTATCTTCTGTGGATCCCCATGTCATATGAAACATACCTGGTGAGTATTGAGTTTCTTTTTCTACTCCCTTCCAATTCCAGCAAGTCTTTTCATCGAAGATCACGTCTCGACTTACAATGATTTTTTTCGAATTAGGATTGTAAAGTCGATAAGCCTTGGAACCAGGTTCAACACCTAGGTAAATCAGAGCTTGTGATCTATCATCAAGCTTCCTGAGATGCCCTGAATCTATTTTTGCATACGCCATACACCCGAACACTTTTATATGAGACACACTCGGTTTCTTGCCTCGCATCCTTTCATAGGGCGTTTGGTTTTTTAAAGCCCTTGTGGGGACTCTATTGATCAAGTAAGTGGCATGTCGGACTGCCTCTCCCCATAAGTAGTTAGGCATTCTCATTTCTTTTAAGATGCTTCGAGTCATCTCCATCAGTGTGCGGTTTCTCCGTTCAACCACGCCGTTTTGTTGCGGTGTATATGGTGCTGTTAGGTGTCGTCTTATTCCACTGTTGTTGCAGTATTCCTGAAACTCTTGAGAAGTAAATTCACCTCCTCTATCCGTTCTCAACGTTACTATCTCCTTGTTAAAGTCCTTCTCAACAAGGTTTTTAAATGTTTTAAACCTTCCAAGAGCCTCGCTTTTATCTCTCAGCAGTATGGACCACATATATCTCGTACAATCATCAATTATGACGAAGATATAGCGGTTATGAGATAGAGTTGCAGGAGAGATTGGACCGCATAAGTCCGCGTGCAGCAGCTCAAGTGCACGAGAGGACCTAAACATTGTTGCTTTGGGAAAAGGCTGGCGTGCTTGCTTGCCTACCAAGCAAGAGTCACATAGCTGTTTTACTTCTGAAATCACCGGTAAGCCTTTAACCATTCCTTGTGTCGCCATAGATTTTATAGTCTTGAAGCTGATATGTCCAAGTCTGGCATGCCATCGCCATGGTTCCTCCTCTATTCTGGCGAGAAGACAAGATGATCTTCCCACTTGAAGCTTTACTTTATAGAGTCGATTTGACGATCTTAGTACCTTTACCAGCAACCTTCCGTTAGGATCCTTTAATGTCAGATAGTTATCTTTTAGTCTGACATCACACCCTTGTTCAGTTGCTTGGCCCAGACTCAAGATGTTGCTCCTTAGCTCCGGTATGTAATAAATATCTGTTAGTAACTTTTGTTCACCGGTTTTAGCTTCAAACAGAATTGACCCTTTCCCGTTAATGTCAACATACGATCCATCTCCAAATTTTACTTTTCCTTTGATATTTTCATTTATCTCAGAAAAGTATGATCTCTCCCCCGTCATGTGATTACTAGCACCATTGTCTAGATACCATACTCCCTCTTCCTTCTTGTCTTCTTCAAGGGTTTTTGGTAAGACCTTTCCTTCGTTAAGAAATACAACTTCGTGCATGTATAAAGCTACATCTGCTTCTTCTGTCTCAGTTTTATTTAGTTCCTGATCATGTTTTTTCTCGGGACATACAGAGGCGAAGTGTCCTTTCTTATGACAATTGAAACATTCAATTTGTGAGTAATCTCTTTTCTCTTTGCTTCTTTCATATGAGTTACTCCTTCCACGTCCTCTTCCTCTGTTGTCTCGACCGCGTCCACGGTTCCAGCCTCTGCCTCTTCCTCTGTTGCTGTCGTTACTTCGATCAGAGTGCACATAGAGGAGATTACCTTGCTGCTCGTGAGCAGCTTCTCCTGATACGCGTTCCTCGAATGCTTTAAGTCGCCCAACAATGTCTTCATAGCTTGTTTTGTTTAGGTCAAGTACTTGTTCTAGTGAGGCTGTAATGTGAATGAACTTACTCCGAGGTAAGCTATTCAAAAACTTCTTTACAAGTTTAGGTTCATCGATTGTTTGACCTAAGGAGGATGATTTTGCGGCTAGTTCTGATATCTTTGTGGAGAAGATATCAATAGAGTCTGAGTCTGTCATTCTTAGGCGCTCAAACTCGTTCATTAGGGTTTGTAGGCGAGCTTCTTTTACGCGTTCGGCACCAAGATTTCTCGACTTGATAGCTTCCCAGATTTCTTTAGGGGAGTCATCTTCTCCAACCTGCAATATCTGATTCTCAGGAATGGATTGAAATAAGAGTGCTGTTGCGATGTCGTTCTTTTCTTCATTATCTGTACCAGGATCGATTGCCTCCCAAACCTTGTGAACTCTTAACAGAACTTTCATCCTCTTCGTCCATACCGTATAGTTTGAAGCGGATAGCATAGGGCATAAGACTGTAGATGGAACATTCGACTTTGCAGCTGTCTTGACGTCTCCCATTTGTTTGTTGTATCTAGACTTTGATTTTGATTTTCTTTAGAACAAAACCTAGAGCTCTGATACCAAATGAAGTGATCAAAACACTCAAACGTATAAAACTGTTTCTTTGTTTTATAAATCTTTCTTAACTTTCTTATGTTCTTCTTTTCTTATGAGATCATCTTACACTTTGATCTCCTTATATAAGTAATAGAAAACCTTAACTTATCCTATTACATAATGATCTAGGAAACTTCTCTTAATCCTAAACCTAATAGTATTAGTTATCCAAGTCTCTTTAGGATAACTTGTTTCTTGGATAGGAAGCTTATCCAACAGAAGAAGCATGAAGGATAAACTGGATCAAACCAACATCGGAGAAAAAAAGATAAAAGAGAAGATCAGCTCGATATTGGTTTGTATTACACACCAAAATCGTCAAACGATATATCATAAGTCGCCTAGCGAAGCTAAGACCCGATTAAACGGAAGAGACTTATGATACAGTAAAAAAAATAAAAGAGTATGGTGACGGAAAGCTGTGGAGACCAAAATCCACACCATCGGTTTTAGTTAATGGAGGAAAGTCGAGATTCTCGATTTTCTTTGAAGATCCGAATTATCTGCGAAAACACACGAATACAAAAAAAAAACAACAAAATATTGATTAAGAATTGCACACAAGCGTTTTATTGAATAAGATGAATAGAGATACAGATTTTCACCAAAAACAAGACTGAATAGAGAAACGTTAATAATGAGAATCGCAGAACATTGCGGAAAAATATTCTAAATATGAACTTTTCTAGTCTAACTGCATAAGTTCTAAGTTCTCTAAAGCTAACAGGAGGCTCCTAGGTCTAATTCTCGGATCCCTTTGCATTTTCTTGACTCCTCTTTATATGTTTTTCTAGGGTCGGTCGCGTCTTTCTCTTTCTGCTCCGATCTGAGTTTATCCATTCACAGAAGTTTTCCTTATCTTTCTTGATTTTCATGTTTATCCGAGAATCTTGATCTTTATCTCTTTTTCATTTATCACTTTGAAAACTAAATAAACCGTCATAACGGATGAACTTCTTCTCTTCTAGAGTTGTAAGTGAGACTTTATCGTATTTGGACCCTCTTGAGCCATTATCCGACTTAAGCGTTTTTTATGATTTCTTTCGGAGAAAACGTCTTCCGTATGATGCTAGTCCTCATAGGATGATTATTTTCCTAAGGAAATGGCCAATCATCGTATAATTATAACGACAATGGTGTTTGCTAACAAATGCCATTTCATAACACCGATTCTTGAATTTTTACGAAAGATGAGTTTTGCAGTTTTAATCGTAAGAATTCAACGATAAGTCCAATCGAGATGAAACAAGAGTTCATTTGATCAGGACATCGAGAGATCATGCATGGCATGTCCTTGGATGGGAAAGATTGAGTCGTAAACTTTCCCCACCCTAGGGTGAGATGGACTGATATGTGGATTGTCCCCGTCCTAGGGCGGAATGGTTTAGATAGAGTAACGTCCCTGCCCTAGGGCGAGGTGGTTTGTCGAACAACGTCCCCTCCCTAGGGCTGGATGACTTGTCTAGCAATGTCCCCACCCTAGGGCGGGATGACTTGTCTAGCAACATCCCCGATCTAGGGTGGAGTGTTTTTTTCGAACAACTTCTCCACCCTAGGGCGAGGTGACTGGACCGTGGAACGTCCCCAGCCTAGGATGGGGTTGACCATGGGTCGTCCCCACCCTAGGGCGGAGGGGTTTTGGTGTGAAACGTCTCCACCCTAGGGCGGGGTGGATTAAACCGTCGAACATCTCTTTCTTAGGGCGGGGTGGATTGGACCGTGGAACGCCCCCACTCTAGGACGGGTGGATTGGACCGTGGAACGTCACTTTGTTCCCCAGATCTTTCCGAAGTTGTTTTGCAAGGTTTTTCTCAAAGAATTTGATGGCAAATGCTGGACGTTGATTTCCAGATTACCTTTTTTTACCCCAACAAAAGCCACCGGCTACCAGAACAAAGTTCTTAAATAAAAAGTTTGTTTAGAGAGAAGTTAGAGAGAACCTAGAGAGAGAAGGATTCTTAGAATATTTTAAAGTGACATCTAATTAATAACTCTATATGTAATTTTTAGGCCGTAATGTGACATCTAAATAATCTTAAACGGTTAATTTAATACGTGACCTCTGATTGGTTGAAAATAATATTGAGAATTATGATTTTTAGAATCTAACTAATACTAAAAGGGGCATTTGAAGCTCTCTCAGGTATGCCACGTATGCAATTTAAATCAACCAATCACACATTATATTTTTGCCATGTCACTAGAAATAGACCAAAATATGTTGGGCTTAACCTAATCTAAGTGGCCCACTCCCAAATAAATGCAGCTCCTGATCTTCGATGAAAGGGATCACCATCAGATTCATCTCTCTTAATTCACATCCAACACCGACAACGACTTTTGGTTTTATTTCTTCGATCTCAAACCTCCAGCCGGTTTAAAATCTCCAGTGCATCCACCTCCCCCACAATCTAGATCAATAAATCCCGACTTAAAAAACACACTAGATGTGACACTCTCTTCAGCTTCTAATTCATCATTATTCATCTTCTTCATCACTATAAATACGAGGCTCACCACATACACCCAAAATCACTCTGCAACAATAAATCCCGTGTTCTATCTCTATCAAGGAAGAGGATGCTTTGAGCGTCCAGACAATCGATCAGTTTCAGGAGGCTCTGTTTAGCGACGACGAGCTGAAAAAGAAGATGGCTAAGTCTTCTTCTCTTGAGATGCTCGAGACAGTGTCTTGTCCCGATGAGTTTTGTTGTCCTCTGTCTAATGAGCTCATGCGTGATCCCGTCGTTTGGCTTCTGGTCAGGTCAGCGACGTCACATTCATGAAATCTAGAGTCTTCTTGATGTAATTGACAAAAAAGGTTTTTATCTATGAAGATTATTCTGCATTTTTTTTTATTAATAACATCCATATAAATTGAATTGAAATGTTACATTTTTATGTGTGTGTTTTTTTTTTGCAGACATATAATAAGTTATTCATACAGAAGTGGTTGAGTTCAGGGAACAAAACATGTCCTAAGACTAAGCAAGTTCTGTCTCACACAGGTTTAACTCCAAAACTCTTAATCAGTGATTTGATCTCAAAATGGTCCAAGACGGCTGGGGTAGAGAAGTTGAACCAATGTGAGTTCAACCATGTAAATGAAGAGAAAGGTGTCACTAATATCAGATCGTGAGGTTTTGAACTCCTTACTCTGTAAAGTCTCATCTTCGAACCTTAAAGATCGGTAAGTTTGCCTTCTTTTCTCCAACACTGAGTCTGTTGTGTTCCTTACCATTTTTTTCTGAGGTATACCTTTGTTAAACCCGATGTTTAGGGACTTAAGATCAATCTTTTCAACTCTACCACCCGGCACCATGGCAAAGCTAGAACCTCCGGAAGGCAGTACCTTCCTTGATGGTCTTGAGGTGTGTGTTGCATTTGGTAAAGTTTGGAAGCAGTCTTTGTCTGAACTCAGCAGAGGGCAAAGATCCCTTCTTGCACTATCGTTAATTTTGGCATTGCTTCTCTTCAAACCGACTCCTCTTTATATTTTAGACGAGGTACATCTCCGCTTTTTCAAATTCAGATTTCTCAGCAAGTGAAAAGGGAGAAACATTCATGATTTTGAACTTGACAGGTTGATGCAGCTATTGATCTCAGTCACACACAGAACATAGGAAGAATGATAAAAGCTCATTTACCTCACTCACAGGTCAAAAACTCTACCTCAACTTTCAAAAAAAAATGTTGTTTACTTAAAATTCAATATACTCAAAACCGTCTCTGCTTTTGAAACCTCATTTTTGAACAGTTCATCGTGGTTTCGCTGAAAGAAGGAATGTTCAACAATGCCAATGTTCTTTTCCGGACGAAGTTCGTTGATGGAGTTTCAACAGTCCAGAGGACAGTAACAAAGCAGACCAAGTGATCTCTGCTTATACCTCAATCAATAAATAAGTATCCATCACTGCTAAGAATTGTTTTTCTTGGTGTATCATTGTTCATAATTTATCTTTATGGTTTCTTCTTGCTCTTTGCTGTGAAGAGATGTACGGTTTAGATGTTTGTCTTAACGTGATTCGGAGGTGGTTCGGTTTTCTATCGGATCTGTTTGTTTTGTAAATGTTTCTTTGTAGGTGAACGTGTTATTTTTGAAGAGTGAAGAAACATCATAATCATGTTATTATACGTATTAAAGAAGTGAAATTATGGAAGCAGAGCATTCGTACATTTTATATTTCAAAGAGATATATATATATATATATATATATATATATGTTTTTTGTATATAATATTATTTAACTATCAAAAATAGTATAATACACCAAGAAAAAAATATTTACTATATTATTTTATACATAACATTAATATGACAATTACCGAGTGTTTAAGAATATTTTAAAAACTATCATAAATTTAAATTTAAATCTAAAATAAAAAATACAAAATAATAACATGTCATTAATAATAAAAATAAATTAATAATGTCATATCAATAAGTTTTTTATATCATCATTTTTATTTGGTTGACATAATAAAAAGTTCATCAAAATTTAAGGAATCACAAGTTTATATAATATTAAAAAATACATGAGTAATTTAGTCAAAAATTGAAAATATTTTTCATATGTTTTTTGCTTTTGTTGAATTAATGATATCAGATTGCAGGTTAATAGTTGCTTTTAGATTTTATTCGGGTTCTATTGTATTTTTAATTTATGATTTTTCATTAAAATCCTAACCGGATTATATACGAGATACAAGGTCTATCGATTCAACCACATATCTGGATCATATATAAAAACACTTCTTAAAACTCAAACATCATTATAGAACAACTTTTAAATTACTTATTTTCTAATTAAAAGGTATAATCAAAATGGTTCAACAAAAAAATATATGTGTTTTCAAAGATATTAATATCTTCTAAATCGAAAAGGATAAAAAAGTTTAGACTGATGATTAGAACTATGATACAAATATATGATAAAAAATATTATTTTCAGTTTAAAATTAATAATTCATATAATTACTATATTTCAATAACAAAAACACATTGTTCTTCAATATACAATATATATACTTTTAAATCACAGATCATTTTGTATTTTAGCAAATTTATGAATTACAATCTTATTGTAGTTTAGAAAGAATCAAAATAGAGCTATAAGAAACGTTTAAACAATCAAAATCAGTGTGTGTCATCTTTCATGTTATAATACTCCTTTTGTTTCTAAATATAAGATGTTTAAAAAAGATCTTGATGGTTCAAAATATAAAATGTTTTGACTAATTTATGTAACTTTTGACTTTATTAAAAACTGTGCAACTAACTATATATTGCAGTAAATTTCATAATTGGTTAGTTTAATTTTAATATATATTTTAATTGATACTTCCTAGATAAAACAACTTTCTTAATATAAGAGTTTTCACCTAAAACATCTTACATTTACATTTAGAAATGGAAGGAACATATATTAAATGTTGAAAAGTGTAAAAATTTAAAATTCAACTATCTGTTCGTAGCGTGGAAAACGATAAAGAAAATTAGAAACTTTAACTAGAAATTTTAACTATTACATCTAAACTAATATATATTAAACATAAATTGATGTTATTTTAAATAAAAAAATTAATTCTTCCAAAAGATTTCATTATTTTTTTCAAATATCATATTAAAACAAATGGAAATTTTTAATAATATATTAAATATAGTATTTATCATAATTATGTGGTAATAATGGAACAATTTATTTTCTGTAGTAAAGTAATATATTTTATGATATGTACATATGATTATTTGTGGTAGAATCGTTTAGAAAATAATTTAACATTAAAAATATTTTATGGAGTTAAATTAGGCATGTTCAATCCGGACTTTGGTATGGTTTTGATTCTTTTTTTTTTTCAGTTTATCGGTTTATGAAAATTAATTGGCATATTGAAACCATATCTAATTTAGTTTGGTTTGGTTTATATACTATCAATTTTTAGTTTATTTGGTTTTATTAACTTGATGAAAATGAAAAAAATTAAAAAACTATTTCAAATTAAAATAAAATAAAATAATAAAATCAATGTTTTGATTATGAATATCATATTAATAAAATAAATTATGTAGATATTATTAATATTATTATAAGATTTACATATAAGTATACTATTTTTTTTAATTTATCGGCTTTTTTGGTTTATTCGGTTTGATTAGTTTATATACTTAAACCATATTCATATATTACGGTTTCCTAAAATAATATTCATTCAGTTTATTATGTACTATCAAATCCAAATCACTTTCTTTATTTCAACTCGGTTTAGTTTTGTTTTAATTTATTTATTTTTACCAGATTTAACACCACTAAGTTAAATTCATAAGTTGTTAATAATTAGATCATTGTTTGTAATAAATTATGGTCTTATGTAACAAACAATAAAACAAATGTTAGTGTATTTTGGTAATATTTTTTTTTCCTTAGAATTTGTAACCGAGACCTTTAACTTTAAATAAAATATTACTAATTGTGTTGGTTTGTCCATCCAACTTGAATCCAGAAAGAGCAGTGACTACCAATTTTGTTTTCTAATAAATCAAAACAAATGAAGGTTAATACTTTTTGTTCGGCAATTAACCATTAAAACATATACATGACTAAGTTTTCATTCCAACAATTTAACAACCAAGAGATTCTAAATATAACATACAAACTCTTAAAAACTCCAACAAAGAAAAATATCCACTCACTAAATCACTAATAAAGTAGAAACTATCTTTCCTTCTATATTAATGCGGTCAAATATCTATCTCATAACCAATGCATCTCCCTTCGAAACAGCTCATATCATGATATACAATCGTCATCTCTCGCATCTTCTTCAACCTTTTAATTTATATGTTCAATTCTTCACACAACAAACTCTATGTTCCAACAAAATCCTACATCATTCTCTTTTTCCACTTTCAAATTATCCTCATTTCAGTTTGATGTCAAAAAGTTATTATTCTTTTTGAATAAACGAGGAATTATTCATTGTATTAACTTTTATAAAAAAAAACTCAATTCTTTAAAGATTCTCTAAGAACTTGGTCTCATATAAAATTACCAAATTTTCAATAGTTGTGATTTAATATTATTTTAAAAAATATTTAACATGTCAAAAACTAAATAAACATAGAATGTTATATATTTAAATGTATTTTCCGCGCGTAGGACGGACAACGAATCTAGTGTTATTAAATACTGTTCGAATATATATAATTGGTTAGCAAAAACATGATTTTTATTGGTTAAAATTGGTTGGTGAATAGATATAAAAACATAATCTAAAATAATAATGACATACCATTGTAAATAACTCAAAATCTTAAAGATAGAATCATGTTAGGGATGATGCTTTAATAGTATAGATCTATTTCTATTTCTAGGATAATATCTATATATATTTTTTCAAATATTTCCTAATTTTATTTTTCATTTTCATTTTTATTAATCATTCATTGGGACTATCAGACTTTATAGGTTTTTTCGTTTGTTTAGGATTGTCAGAACTCTATAAATACTAGATCATAGTGTGTCAAATTTCACATACTCATAAACAAAAGAAAAAATCTAAATAAATATAATAAGAAAATGTCTGCAAAACAGATTTTCCAGAAGTTCGACAAGAACAACAACGGCAAGCTCTCATTGGAGGAGTTCCGTGAAGCGGTTCTTGCTTTCTCTATAAATATTCCTGACAAAGAAATCACAAATATGTTCAAGGAATTTGACGTGGACGGTGATGGTGCGCTTGACGGTAACGAGTTTACTTTGTGCATTGATAACATGTTGAAGGAAGCTTTTGATTTTTGTGATACTGACGGCGACGGAAAGGTAACGGCAAGTGAGTTCCATGCGGCCATGACTGGGCTTGGGGAGGAGTTCACGGAAGAAAAATGTGCCGAGATGGTTGAAGCCGTTGATGCAGATGGTGATGGTTATCTGAGCTTTGAGGAATTTATGGTAATGATCATTGGCGAGTTTTAAAAAAATGAGGAATCTGCTTATATATTTGCTTATACAATAATTAGCAAGCCTTATTTGATGTGTACTTTAATAGGTGTTAGAGATTTCTCGATCTCTTTCTCGACCGTTTCTTGTCTTAAAAAATTAATTTAAAGTGCATGTTGTTTAATACTGTACATGCCAAATGTCATGTGGTTCATTAGCATTGATTATTGAAATCTAAAATGAATTTTGTTTTAGATTTTGTTAATGTCATGGTTTTTTTTTTTAAACACAAATCATTCATTACTCTTGAAAAGTTAGGTGACAGAGTTTAAGGCTAAAGTAGCCTAGGATACAGATAAAATCTGTTTGGCTAACATATCAGCCTCTCTATTTTTCTCCCTAGAAATCCAGTGGAAAGAAATAAAATCAAAAGATAGGGATATGACCA
Source organism: Sinapis alba (assembly GCA_012274485.2). Classification (NCBI taxonomy): domain Eukaryota; kingdom Viridiplantae; phylum Streptophyta; class Magnoliopsida; order Brassicales; family Brassicaceae; genus Sinapis; species Sinapis alba. Next base: position 19,084 of record MU108084.1, read on the forward strand.
TTATGTAAGCCACAATGCCGTAAATCTCCATATTAAGGGATGAGGTTGTTAACGCCTTGATTAGTTGGGTGGAATCTGATTCACACTTCAATCTTGTCAGCTTCATTTCTCTGTAATGTTGGAGAGCTGCTCTTATAGCCATGCCTTCTGCAACGAGAGGAGATCCTACAAACTCAGTAAAGAAAGCTGAAGATGACATTCTACCCTATGTTCGTACACACCACCCTAGTCTCGCATTATGTGTAGTTGCGTTCCAAGCCGCATCTGATTGCACAAGAGAGCACCCCTCAGGTAATGGCTCATGTCTTAACTGGTGTCGCTTAGCTTTGGTCTCCTTTATTTGGTTGGTAACCCATTCCCGTGTTGCGACGATTGCCTTGGTTAAGGTCTCCTGCGGTGTAGTAGGTTTATTATTAAAACACAGATTGTTCATTGCAATCCACAGATGCCAGACGATCCAGGGGGATAGCTGGGGTGCCGTGATTCCTATCAGAGGGAGGGTACTACTGTTACAGGTGTTGTTCCATGCTTCCGTCAAATCTAAAAATCCGCTTGACTCAACGCTTCCCACAAAAGGGGCTACATTCCAGACCTGCTGGGCAAAAGAGAATTGGAAGAGAAGATGATAACTAGATTCAGGAGCGCCATATCTTTTGCAACGAGGGTCTACTGCTATATTTCGAGCAGCCAGGTTGGTTCCCACCGAGAGAACTCCCTTGAATGTTTTCCAGAGAAACATTTTAATCTTCGATGCTGTTTCAATATTCCAGACTTGCTTCTGCCAATCAAATGAGTTATCAATTTGGATATCCTCCAGCAGTATATTCCGACTTTTTAGAGCTGCGTAGTAGCCTGATTTTGTATTGTATTCACCGGTTTCCGAACACAACCAGATATGTCGATCAGGAGCCCCCAATAGACTAGGTTTGATGTTCAATATTTTTGATTCCTCGTGGGGGATAACACGCTGGATTTTCTGTCTATCCCACTCCCTGCTCCCTGGTAAAAATAAGTTCGAGACTGTCCAATCTACAGACTCCTCAGTTTCTGGTCCCAAAGGACTTTCTTGTTGTCTTAGGTTGAGCCAAGGTTGATACCAGACTTTGATTGATGTTCCATTGCCTACTGCCCATCCAGTGTTTTGTGCAATGAGGTTCCGTCCTATGAGTATTCTTCGCCAGCCATGGGAGGCCACACTCTTAGCCGAGCAGTTGAGAAAATCTTCATCTCTACAGTATTTTCCGAGCAATACCCTTCCAAGGAGGCAATCCGGGTTGTGTAGAATACGCCAACTGAGCTTCACAAGAAAAGCGTCATTGAAACTTTGGAAGTCTCTTAGGCCAAGACCTCCCTGAGTTTTTGGCAGTGACATAGTAGACCACGAGACCAATGCCATTTTCCTATTTCCATTCTGGTCATCCCACCAAAACTGAGTTAAGGCTGATTGAATCCTTTTGCAAAGAGAGAGTGGAAGTTTGAAACAGGTCATAGAATAGGACGGGATTGGGGAGAGGACACTGTTTAGCATTACTAACTTCCCAGCAGTAGATAAAAAATTTGTGGACCACCCTTTCACCTTTTGTGAGATTTTGTCTACTATAAAAGTAAATAAATCTCGTTTCCGCCTCCCAAAGTGTTCCGGTAAGCCAAGATATTTTCCTACTCCTCCTTTTTTATCAATTTTCATCTCGGTCTTTGCTATATTTTCAGGCTCAGAGGGGTTTTCCGTGAGAAAGTAATGGAGGATTTGGTACGGTTGATCAGTTGGCCAGATGCCTCTTCATATCTCTTAAGGATCGCCATCAAAGTCTTGCAGCAATCTTTGCTCATCCTCATGAAGAACATAGTGTCGTCAGCGAAACGAAGATGATTCACTTCGGGACTCCCCCTCGCTACTTTAATTCCCAGCAAGTATCCATCTTCTTGTGCTCTACCGCACAATTCCGAGAGGACCTCACTACACGAAATGAATATGCATGGCGAGAGAGGGTCTCCTTGAATATGTATGGTGCATGTCTATGTACAAAACTTAACAAATGTCTTGTACAAAGATATTTTGTAACTAGTTTAAGAATATTTTGCAAGACATTATATCAGAAATTCAAGGAATCTTTGTTTCCGGTTGATTGAATCCTGATAGCATTCTGATTTTTTTGTGATTGGTTCATGTTCTCCTGACAAATGGTAGAATATATGATGATCTTATGGCGGTTAAGAAAGACATGTACAAAACCTATGACTAGGTGGAATGAGATTTCTTGGAAATACTAATGAAATGAGATTTGATCATGTTTGGATTAAATTCATCATGGCCTATGTGAGCTCAGTGTCTTTTTTCAGTCCTCATGAATGGAAACTAGCATGACTTCCTCAAACCCGAGTGTGGTATTAGACAAGGCAATCGATCCTCTCTTGCTATTCTTTTTATCTTGTGCGCAGAAGCTTATACCTCGGTTTTCAAGAGTGTTTAAGTTGATCAAATAGGAAGCTGCTGAGTTTTATTCAAAAAAGCTTCATGGAAGACTCCAAGACAGGTTTTCTAAAATTCTATCTCAAGAAGGTAAGTAAATTCTTCTCAAATCAGTGGGTTTTACACTTCTAGTCTTTGTAAACTTGTGTTTTAAGTTCCCCAAGAATGTGTGCTCCAATCTTACCAGCCCGATGATTGATTTTTGTTGGAGAAATATCAACAAGGGGAAAAAGATCAATTGGGTAGCATGAAAAAAATTATGAAAAGCCACAAATGTGGAAGGTTTGGGTTTCTATAACATCAAAGTCTTCTATCAAACTTTATATGCTAATCAAGCTTGGCGTATTTGTGACAATCCAGAATCTTTGCTGGCTCAGGTACTTAAACACCTATACTTCTTCAACTTTTCTTTCATGGTTTAAGTACGTGCCCTTCCTATGTGTGGTGTAGTATCCTTGATGGACATGAACTTATAAGCAAATAAAAAGGTCTGGTTAGAGAACTGGATCCGTGACAGTATCCCTCGCAGACAATATTACCAGCAGGATGCCATTGTGGACCTTACTATTGAGGTTTCTGATCTCATATATCAAACAGATCATTAGTGAGGAATATGTAAAACTAGTGATCGATATAATAATCTCCCCTTTGTGTGAGGACTCTTCTGTTTGGGTTTTTCAGAGCATTAAAGCTACACAACGAGGAGTGGATATAATCTGGTAGAAACTGTGAACGACCTTCGCTTCCCCCAAACAAATCAGCTTCCTACCTTGCAGAAACAACTTTGGAAATGTTTACTGAAATTGAAAACCCCTATTAAGAATACACATTTTATGTGGAGGGCATGACTTCCAGGTGCTTTGCAGTCAGGCAAATGCTGCCTTCGAAGTAATTGTGACTGATACCTCCTGCTCCGTGTGTGGCTCCAATCAGGAAACTATATTTTATGTTCTATTTCATTGCAGAGTGGCTCGAGATCATCATTTCTTCTTCCTCTGGCCGGGTTTTCCATAAACTTAATCTTTCTCAGCTTCCATCATTTACTTGCATGCAACAAGAAGCAGAATATCCATGAAGCTCCAATTCCATGGATCCTTTGACAAATTTGGAAAGCTTGAAATGTTTTCTACTTTGAGAAAATTCAATATGACACTGAATCAATCTTCTCTTAGGGTTCAAAAGATTATATGGTTCCAGCTGCAAAATCTACAAATTCACACGATCCCTAGTGTTTTAAACGAGGTTAATTCGTTATTGCAAATCATTCATATGGTGGGTTAAAGACTAACCACACAAAAGACTATTAACAAGTACAAAACCACAATTAGAGATAAACGAAGCACCTATGTTTCAGCGTTAACAATAACACTTGACATTTGCACAGCTGCTGCAGAAGAAGCATCACTCTCACGTAGCCATTCCCTCGCGCAAATAAGAGCCTCTACAGTCTCAGGCCTCAGTGACATATTGTACTCATCCATCTCCCTCGGTTCCATGTCAAAGACATAGTCAAAAGCTTCAGACGAGACTGGGATAGCGAGGATGTCTCTAGCCATCTTCGACAATGTTGGGTACTTGAGCTTGTTCTGTTTCCACCACTCGAGAACATCAAACTCATCAACCCGTGGTAACAGCGTTTCATCATGGTACTGGTCCAGATCTGACTTCAGATTTGGCCCTGCTGTCGTCTTTAGGTAGTTGTCGAACTCCGACAGTCCGTCTTCGGATGTTGGTTTTAGCGGCCCCGTGAGTGTCAAGTATTCACTGAAGAGCTCGTGAATCCCATCATCCACGGTGTTGATGTTCTTCACTGCGTCTTCACCGAATATCTTGGAGAAGCTGAACTCCACGAGCTTCATCTTGAACCGAGGATCCATCACAACCGCCATTCCCAAAACCAAGCTACAGTCCCTCCAGTACTTGTCTGCCTTCTCTTTCATGGTTTTAGCAATACCCGCGGCGTAAGAATCCTCTCCGGCTATGGAACTAGACAGATCTGACTGTGTCTTCCACACTTCATGGAAGAACGTAACAGCAGAGGGACTTCCAGTTGTCTAAAGAGTGGACGCCGCTTCAAAAAGAAGCTTGAGGAGAGTGCAAAGTGTCTCCACGTGCCTCCAATCTTTTGTTGAAGGAAGTTGCTTGAAGTCAGGATCAGCAGTGTCTAAGCAAGAGAACACTTCCTTTAACTCTGAAGCAGCCACAAGCATCTTATACGTTGTGTCCCATTGCATCTTATCATCAAGAGAAAGTACCTTATCGCTTGGAAGTTGAAGCTGTTCCATGAGCGCAACAAACCTCTCCTCATGGGACTCTGAGGTTTTCACGTGCTTCACAGAGTCACGAATCTTCTTGATCACATCCTTTCCTTTATCCAGCACATCTTTAGCAAGGCCACTGAATGTTCGCGCAATGCAGTTCCCTATTAGCAACTGACCATTTAGAATCCCAGGGTTCTTGATGCATAGTAGAGGTCTGATGTTTTCAACTGCAGGCTTACTCGCTGGATGGTTGAAGGTAACGGCAAACAACTTTCCTTCCAGACCCCATTCAGAAACACAATTAGAAACAGCAAGACTCAGAGCTTCTTCAGATTCTGGATAAGGTTCCATCAAGACGTTGAGAAGCTTCTTTTGTATCTTCCAATCACTGTCAATGAAGTGGCAGGTTATAAACACATAACCAAGAGTTAGCTTGGATGTCCAGAAGTCCAGAGTTAGACAGAAGCGTCCAGGAATCCCTTCTAACAACTGGATGACATTATGTTTTTCCGCAAGGTAAGTCGCCACACAGTCTCCTTGAACATTGTTGAAGCTGAGAGTCTCAAAGAACTGAGGCTGGAGATTCTGAACGAAGGAGATGAACCCTGGATGCTCAACCATGTGAAGAGGGTAGTCATGCATAGTGATCATCTTAGCATTCTCATGGCGACACTTGTCCTGATCAACCACAACACAAGCACTAGTGTTCTGGGTTCGGTAACGCCTCTTCCTAGGTGTCTCACTCTTGGCAGTACTGTAGGGTGTCTCACTCTTGGCAGTACTGTAGGGTGTCACCTCATTGTTGTCCTGGGTATGATGATGAAAAAGTGCAGGACAAGTGCCATTATCAATATGACGCTTGAGATGACTAGTGCCAGCCACTTTGGAGCCATTGCGGTAAGCGACTGGTTACAGCCTTTGCAGATAGTGAAGTGTTCCCAGACCTTTGAATGCTTCTTGCGTCGCTTGATGGGTTGTGTCTCTGGTGATCTCTTGTCAACGTCACTACATACCTCAAATGCTGTTTCCATCTTCTCCTTCTGTTTAGTTACTGCTGCTACAGAAAACGAAAAAACAAATGATTAAAATAATTAAGAGACGTGTTTGTTTGTTTGTTGTTGTTGTGCGTTGGGCCCTATTTAAGGCCATCATCGACCCATGGTCTAGATTTTTAATCATCTTATCGGAGGGGTAAAATCGGTATTTCAAGATAAATAGCTTAAGATCCAACAGCGAAGGGGGACAAATAAACAGATCTGGAACTTTAAAAGGTTCTTAATATCGATCAAACATGGGCTCCAAAACAAAAACTAGAGCCCAGATTTTACTTTGAATTCAAGGTCTCAAAACTCTATCGATTTCAAAATTACTTTGCCTCCAAACTTGGTTCCAAACAACTTTCTCAAAACTCGATCAATTTTCAAATTGTTGACGATTCAAATATTTTCCGAGTCAACAGATCAAGCTGGGAATTTCGAAGATTATGGGAGAAGTTCGCTAGATAATTTAAATTTCGAGAAGATCGAGCCGAAGAACAATAATCTCCAAAACAGATCCAAGAAACTAAATAGATCAAGAACGATACCTGCAAGGAAGAAAGTGTTACGTCATAAACGGAGAAATATCTGGCATGGTGGCGAAGGAGGAATCAAGCGGATATTTGTTGTGTGTCCCATAGAGAATAAGTTTTTGTTCCTTACCAGCGAGTTTATCTTTGGTTTGCTTCTGGTTAACAAAATTTGCTATTGAATTCCATTGACTTTGTGTGAGATTTGGAATTCCTGTTTCTGGAGTTGCAGCATCATTAGTACTTGTGTGAGATGTCTGTTGATGTCGTACTACTTCCGCTTGATTTGCAGACGGTCCACTACGACCTCTGCCTCTTCCTTTGTTATAACCTCTTCCACGTCCAGTGAAACCAAGACCATGAGATGTCGTTGAATCTCCAAACCATTCTGGATATCCAATAATCTTGTAGCATTGATGTTTCTCATGACCTGTTTTTCCACAGTGAGAACATGTGACCGATTGATTTTGTTTTGCAGCTGCAGCTGTTGCAGAGAAACCGACTGCTCCCCCTGTTTCGGGTTTATCTTGAGTAACGTCAAGGTGTCTCTCTTCTTGCGTGATTAATGAATAAACGGTCTCCATGTTATAATCACTAAGACGACTAAGCAGATTTGATCTTGCTGTGTCGAATCTTCTCTTATCAAGTCCCATAAGGAACTGATACATTAAGATCTTTTCCTGTGTTTTTCAAAATTTTATCATCGATTCACACCTATCTTGTCCACAGCAGCAATTGAAAGACCCGTCAAAACCAGACAGATCGTCCCATAATACCTTCAGCTTCCCGTAGTACACTTCCACCGATTGTCCATCTTGTTTACAAGATGAGATATCAGCTCGTAGTTGATGTACATGAGTATCGTCTCCAGTAGAGAATCTTGCTTTCAAGTCGGACCACATCACAGAGACATCGGAGACAAGAGATATTGATGTTCGTAGGTGTGGTTCTATGCTGCTGTAAATCCATCCGATGATCATGGCGTTTACCATGTCCCATCGTTCTGCTTCATCTTCTTCTTTGGGTCTTCTTAATGTACCATTGATGAACTCTAATTTTCTTTTCATTCAAAGAGAATTGGTCATCAATTTTGCCCATCTTTCATAATTTGATCCATTTAATAAAAACGGAGTTTGTACTTTCCCTGTATGATCAGAAGCATGTAGAAAGTATGGAGAGATTAAGCTCCCATCGCTAACTGTGAGTTCTTTGCCGGAGGAGCCTGACATCTTTTCTTTGTCTTTTTTTGTTTGGAGCTTTGCAAAATTTACAGGCCAAAGGGTGGCTCTGATACCATGTTAAGCTCTGTATTTCTTTCTTATCATTGTGTGAATCGCATACATATATATATATATGAGAAGGTCTCATAAGAGATAACTTCCATCACAAGTATAGATAAATCCTATTTCCTAAGATATTGGGAACATAGCATTATCCTAATACGAGATATATATCACATATATCTAATAATCATCATTCATCACCATATGTGGAAGGATCTCTCTCTTAGTTCATCACAAAGCTTCTGGTAGATAGACATACACACACTGTTTTGTGGTTGCAGATACTAGCTACACACATTGTTCTATCGTAATACCCTTGTTACCTCATTCATTGAAATGGAAGTTAATTTGGGGTTCCTTCTTCGATATCATTATTTAGACTTGCAAGTTTATGCTTAACAATAACAATATGTGTTTCCGAAACAAACGCTTACAAGTATGAATGTATTTTGGACCAGTTTTTGGTTCTTTTCGATCATGGTTGGGTTTTCAGGTCTAAGTAAAATTTTTTTTTGTTGTTGAAATGGTCTAAGTAAAATTCACATGACTAAGATAAACGAAATTAGGCTTATAGATTATCTATATATAATTTTAGTTTTCTGAGGTACATGAAAAATCTGACCTTCATCGTAGATCGGGTATTCGTAGTGCATGATGTTATATATATTCACCTGTATATATATAACTAGGTGTTTCGTCTGCACATGCGATCATAAGCATATCTATACTATTATTTGCGAAGTGATTTTTCGCAACAGGGCTCTCACAATGAAAGTTAGAGCGGTTAATATCTATATTACCCTTAATGAATAAAATTATATAATAAAAACGAATTTTAATTAATATTATTTTTTAAAATAAGATAATTCTTATATTTTGTGTTGTTATCTTAAAACATATTTTTCAATTATAAAAGTTAAAAATTTATAATTGAAAAATAATAGATAAAATACTTTATAATTAATAAGTGGTTAAGGTCAATACTACCATTAATAAATTTTATATATAATTCATTATATTATTAAAAACGATTAATAATATTTTTTTTTAAATAAGATAATTCTTATATATTGTGTTGTTATCTTAAAATCACTTCACAAATAATAGTATAGATTTGTTTTCTGCCAATTATAAAAGTTAGAAAATAACATATAAGCAAATTATAATTAAATATTATTGAACTAAAAATATTTTGTATAAAGTTATTTTTAATAAATATAAATTAATAAATATTTGTAAAAACATAAACCCGCACGTGCGGGCAAAACACCTAGTTACAATTACTTATTAATATATTCATTATGTACTAACTAAAAGACTATAATAATAAATTATTCGTAACTAATAAATAAATCTTAGCAATCAGTTAATATATTTTCAGTTATATAAAATTAAAAAAATTTACTTGACTATATTTTTTAACGACTGCAGTTGTTATTAAATCAACCAAAGGGGAAAAACTCGAATACAGATAATTGCTCAATACATAAACATTTAAATACTCAA
>MU108086.1:17309-32323 GCA_012274485.2 Sinapis alba
TCTTACATAGTGATTCATCCTGGTTTTATTAGAAGCTTGAAGAACTTGCCATATGTCCAAACAGTCTAAACATGGATATCCTGATTAGAAAATGGAATAACTTGTTCAACATAACTCCTATGAGATTTATCCAACTTCATGAAAGACTCTCCACTGATTAATGGTTCCAAATCAAGCTTCTTACATAGTGATTCATCCTGGTTTGATTAGAAGCTTGAAGAACTTGCCATATGTCCAAACAGTCTAAACATGGATATCCTGATTAGAAAATGGAATAACTTGTTCAACATAACTCATATGAGATTTATCCAACTTCATGAAAGACTCTCCACTTATAAATGGTTCCAAATCAAGCTTCTTACATAGTGATTCATCCTGGTTTGATTAGAAGCTTGAAGAACTTGCCATATGTCCAAACAGTCTAAACATGGATATCCCTGATTAGAAAGTGGAATAAGCTTCTTACATAGTGATTCATCCTGGTTTGATTAGAAGCTTGAAGAACTTGCCATATGTCCAGCTGATGATTCAAATCTAGAGGAGCTGGATGAGCTGAACCAGCTGAGTGACACTGAAGAGGAGCAGGATGAGATGAACCGGCTGAGTGATGATATTGGCATGATGGATCAGGCTGGAAGGGAAGAAATTCAGCCCAACTCTTTTGTTGCATCAAATGGCCCTTTTTCAGCCTAAAAGGAGATCAAATACACAAGTTAAGGATCCAATATGTCTTGCTGATGGGCAAGCCAAGAAAATGAAGTCAAGAAATCAGCAAAAATAATTATTATTGAGTTTTCAAGACAATTTTAGTTTTAATTAATTTTTTCTTATTTTTCTACAATTTTAGGACTTTTCCATTTCCTTCTTCTCTACTTAAACTCTCTTTTGTTTTCAGAAATATTATTCACTCTTTTTATTAAAAACTTTCTCTAAATTTGTGAATCCTTTGTTCATCTATGAACATTGATTGCTAGGAGTTCATTCTCTGCAAGCAAAACTTGTCTTTGATCTCAAACAGAGTTCATTCTCTTGATCTTAGACACAACTACACAAGATCTGATCAATCCATAGATCATTTCTGAAGATCATCCATTCAATCCATCCATCATCCTTGAAATCAACCCATATCTCTCTTAAACCAGAAGATCATCCTTCAAAGAATCAGGGACAAAAGGATCTCCTCACAAGGGATTCATCAAGTGGTATCAGAGCAGATCTGAAGGCTCTTGATCTTGGTTTGATTCTGAAACTCTCAAAAATCTGGGTTTGATTTCTTCTTCTTTGTTTTGGGGAATCTGTTTTCTATTCTCTGGAATTTTCTCCTAAAGTTTTTATCTTTCTATCTGTGTATCTGCAAGAGGGCCAACCAGATTTTAAAAAAAAACAAAGAAACAAAACCAAAATCGAAAAGATTTGAAAAAAAAAAGTTGAAGAGAAATCCAACTTGGCTGAAGAGAAATCCAGCCTCTGGTGGTAAAGCCTCTTGCAAACAAAAATCTTGCAATTTTTCTATCTCTTTCTTCTGTTTTGGGGTTGGGGAATTGATCTCTAAAAGCTTGATCTTTGTTTGTTGCTGAGCTACTGGATTCACAGAGAAAACTCACTGAAAAACCAAAGAGAAACACTTGAGAGAAGAGAGGCTTTGGCTATTTATATATGTGTTAACTTTTCTTGTTGAGATTGTAACAGGAAACCATGGCTGGAGATGTCAGTAAAAGAAAGGAGGCACCAACTATGACATTGAATAAATTGCAGATGGAAGCAATGATGTCTGAGATCATGAAAAGAATGAAAAAGANACACTTGAGAGAAGAGAGGCTTTGGCTATTTATATATGTGTTAACTTTTCTTGTTGAGATTGTAACAGGAAACCATGGCTGGAGATGTCAGTAAAAGAAAGGAGGCACCAACTATGACATTGAATAAATTGCAGATGGAAGCAATGATGTCTGAGATCATGAAAAGAATGAAAAAGACTGATCTTTTACAAAAGAAACAAGTTGATGATTTCTTGGGTAATGTTTCTCAGGTTCAGAAGGATGTTAAGATCAAAAGGAGGAGCAAGATACCATCTTTTTGTGGCAGAAACAACCCTGATGGTTACTTGGAGTGGGAGCAGAAAATGGAACTTGTCTTTGATGGTCAAAATTATTCAGAAAGCAAAAAGGTTAGATTGACTACATCAGAGTTCTATGGAGATGCCATTCAATGGTGGGATCAGCTTGTTACTACAAGAAGAAGAACAGGAGAAGCACAAGTTGCATCTTGGTTTGAGCTTAAACACTTCATGAAGAAACACTTTGTTACTGAGAACTACAACAGAAAACAACCAAGACAGGTCAAAGAGGAGACAAGAACTTTCCATGATCATGATCACCCAAGAAAGTCTAAGTCACATAAGCAAAGAAGGCCAGACCCAAGTCCTCCCTCCAAAGCCAATGAGCCATTGTGTTCTAAGAAGGAACTAGCTATCCAAAAGCTAAAAGCAGAGCCATCTAAGGTAAGTAAAGAACCTGAGACAGAAAATGATTTTTCTCTTTTTTCTCCTCAGTCCGGACTTGTTGTCAGTGAAACCTTTGATGAACTAACTCATCTTGAACCGGGGCAACCGAGTAGCATTGTTTCAGTATCTCAGGTTTCAGAAGAACCCTCACCAGAAACAGAACAGAAGAGTTCAAAACAAGGTGAAGTGATAGTGATGGAGCAACTGAGCACAATTCCTAAGTCTTTGTTTCCTAACTCACAAGAGCACTGTAAGGAACTTGATAAGATTATTTCAGTGCCTGAAATGTTTGTTAAGGTTAGTTCCAATGATGTCAAACGTTTTGGTCTAGACAAGGTAAAAGAATTTTGTGTTTTAAATTCTGTTTTTGAAAACATGATTAACTCTTTTAAAGTATTTGAACAAGATAAACTCCCTGATCAAAAATGTTTTCAGTCTGTTAGTGAACTCAATCTTGGTCTTGTTTTTGAGTTTTGATAAGTTTATGGAACTTAACAAAAGCCTTGATCACCCTGAAAAGAGAATTGAGTTTATTTTGCAACAATCTGATTTTACTTTCAGAAAACCTTGTGATTCTTTTGCTTGCTTTGAAGATAATGACGTTGATCTGAGTTTTTCTAGACATGAACTGATCTCTGATGATTTGTTTTCTTCCACACATGCCTGGAAAGAGTTTATGTTTAGGAATTTTCAGAAACCAAAATCACTTAAAGATGAAACCGATTTTATTTGTGATTCTATTTTGAAACTTGGTATCTTTTGTTCTGAAACAGATAAATCTTGGCATGTTTGGAGATCATTGTTTGAGAATTGTGTTGTTTTGAGCTTTGATGATATTCTGGTTTACAATACTTACTTTGATGTGTATCTTAAAAGTCTGAAACAAGTGCAATATGTTCTTAGAAAGAAATGCTTGGTTATTGATCAGATTAAGAACATGTTTTTCCTATATGACACTGGATATCTAGTCTCTGTTTTGAGTGTCCAGGATCAACAGAATTATTCGCAAAGGAGTACAAGGAACAAGGGAAAACACCATGCTTATCAGCCAGAGATTTGGAGATGGAAGTACTTGAGGAAAATGGATTCAAAACTCCAAGGAAGTTTCTGTCCAGAACCTTATTTTGATGTTGCTTTCATGCTTATTCTCTTGATAGCTTTTCTTGCTTCTTACTTGTTTTCTTTTGATGTAGGAGATACAGATTTGAGGACAAATCTTTTCAAAGGAGGAGGGGATGATGCAACCATGGTTGAATCAGCTGACTATGCAACAAAGGATAAACCGGGATGGCTGAATGGAAAGGTTGAAGATGAATCTAAGTCTGGAATGGAGCATAATGAGCTTATTTTGGCTATGAAACTGATGTCTAACAAGATGGAAAAGATGTGGATCAGCCTCATGAATGGCTTAGGAATTTTTCACAGCCTAAAAGAAGATCAATACCCAAGTCGAGGATCCATTCTCTCTTTCTAAATGGCCACCCACGAAAATCAAGTCAAGATATCAGCAAAAATAATTGTTATGGAGTTTTCAAGACAATTTTAGTTTTAATTGAGTTTTTCTTATTTTTCTACAATTTTAGGACTTTTCCATTTCCTTCTTCTCTACTTAAACTCTCTTTTGTTTTCAGAAATATTATTCACTCTTTTTATTAAAAACTTTCTCTAAATTTGTGAATCATTTGTTCATCTATGAACACTGATTGCTAGGAGTTCATTCTCTGCAAGCAAAACTTGTCTTTGATCTCAAACAGAGTTCATTCTCTTGATCTTAGACACAACTACACAAGATCTGATCAATCCATAGATCATTTCTGAAGATCATCCATTCAATCCATCCATCATCCTTGAAATCAACCCATATCTCTCTTAAACCAGAAGATCATCCTTCAAAGAATCAGGGACAAAAGGATCTCCTCACAAGGGATTCATCACTTGCCAAATGTCAAAACATGCTTAACATGGATATCCTGATTAGAAAGTGGAATAACTTCTTTAACATACCTCCTATGGAATCAATTCAACTTCATGGACACTCTCCACTGATTAATGGTTCCAAATCAAGCTTCTTACATAGTGATTCATCCTGGCATGATTAGAAGCTTGGAGAATTTGCCATATGTCCAAACAGTTTAAACATTGATATCCTGATTAGAAAGTGGAATAACTTCTTCAACATAACTCCTATGAAATTTATCCAACTTCATGAAAGACTCTCCACTGATTAATGGTTCCAAATCAAGCTTCTTACATAGTGAGTCATCCTGGTTTGAATTGAAGCTTGAAGAACCTGCCATATTTCCAAACAATCTAAACATGGATATCCTTATTAGAAAGTGGAATAACTTCTTCAACATAACTCCTATAAGATTTATCCAACTTCATGAAAGACTCTCCACTGACTAATTGTTCCAAATCAAGCTTCTTACATAGTGATTCATCCTGGTTTGATTAGAAACTTGAAGAACTTGCCATATGTCTAAACAGGCTAAACATGGATATCTTGATTAGAAAGTGGAATAACTTCTTTAACATACCTCTTATGAGATTTATTCAACTTCCTGGACACTCTCCACTGATTAATGGTTCCAAATCAAGCTTCTTACATAGTGATTCATCCTGGTTTGATTAGAAGCTTGAAGAATTTGCCATATGTCCAAACAGTCTAAACATGGATATCCTGATTAGAAAGTGGAATAACTTCTTCAACATAACTCCTATGAGATTTATCCAAATTCATGAAAGACTCTTCACTGATTAATGGTTCCAAATCAAGTTTCTTACATAGTGATTCATCCTGGTTTGATTAGAAGCTTGAAGAACTTGACATATGTCCAAACAGGCTAAACATGGATATCCTGATTAGGAAGTGGAATAACTTCTTCAACATAACTCTTATGACATTTATTCAACTTCATGAAAGACTCTCCACTGATTAATGGTTCCAAATCAAGCTTCTTACATTGTGAGTAATCCTGATTTTATTAGAAGATTGAAGAACTTGCCATATGTCCAAACAATCTAAACATGGGTATCCTGATTATAAAGTGGAATAACTTCTTCAACATAACTCCTATGAGATTTATCCAACTTCATGAAAGACTCTCCACTGATTAATGGTTCAAAATCAAGCTTCTTACATAGTGATTTATCCTGGTTTTGATTAGAAGCTTGAATAACTTGCCATATGTCAAAACGGGATAAACATGGATATCCTGATTAGAAAGTGGAATAACTTCTTTAGCATACCTCTTAAGGGATTTATTAAACGTCATGAACACTCTTCACTTAATAATGGTTCCAAATCAAGCTTCTCACATAGTGATTCATCCTGGTTTGATTAGAAGCTTGAAGAACTTGCCATATGTCCAAACATGCTAAACATGGATATCCTGATTAGAAAGTGGAATAACTTCTTTAATATACCTCTTATGGGATTTGTTAAACTTCATGGACACTCTCCACTGATTAATGGTTCCAAATCAAGCTTATTACATAGTGAGTCATCCTGGTTTGATTAGAAGCTTGAAGAACTTGCTATATGTCCAAACAGGCTAAACATTGATCTCCTGATTAGAAAGTGGAATAACTTCTTTAACATACCTCTTATGGGATTTACTAAACTTCATGGACACTCTCCACTGATTAATGGTTCCAAATCAAGCTTCTTACATAGTGATTCATCCTGGTTTGATTAGAAGCTTGAAGAACTTGACATATGTCCAAACAGGCTAAACATGGATATCCTGATTAGAAAGTGGAATAACTTCTTCAACATAACTCCTATAAGATTTATCCAACTTCATGAAAGACTCTCCACTGATTAATGGTTCCAAATCAAGCTTCTTACATAGTGATTCATCCTGGTTTGATTAGAAGCTTGAAGAACTTGACATATGTCCAAACAGGCTAAACATGGATATAATGATTAGGAAGTGGAATAACTTCTTTAACATACCTCTTATGGGATTTATTCAACTTCATGGACACTCTCCGTGGTTAATGCTTCCAAATAAAGCTTCTTACATAGTGATTCATCGTGACTTGATTAGAAGCTTGAAGAACTTGACATATGTCCAAACAATCTAAACATGGGCATCCTGATTATAAAAAGGAATAATTTCTTCAACATAACTCCTATTAGATTTATCCAACTTCATGAAAGACTCTCCACTGACTAATTGTTCAAAATCAAGCTTCTTACATAGTCATTCATCCTGGTTTGATTAGAAACTTGAAGAACTTGCCATATGTCCAAACAGTCTAAACATGGATATCCTGATTAGAAAGTGGAATAACTTCTTCAACATAAATCCTATGAGATTTATCCAACTTCATGAAAGACTCTCCACTGATAAATGGTTACAAATCAAGCTTCTTACATAGTCATTCATCCTGGTTTGATTAGAAGCTTGAAGAACTCGACATATGTCCAAACAGGCTAAACATGGATATCCTAATTAGAAAGTGGAATAACTTCTTCAACATAACTCCTATGAGATTTATCCAACTTCGTGAAAGACTTTCCACTGATTAATGGTTCCAAATCAAGCTTCTTACATAGTGGTTCATCCTGGTTTGATTAGAATCTTGAAGAACTCGACATATGTCCAAACAGTCTTAACATAGATATCCTGATTAGAAAGTGTAATAACTTCTTCAACATAACTCCTATGAGATTTATCTAACTTCATGAAAGACTCTCCATTCATTAATGGTTCCAAATCAAGCTTTTTACATAGTGATTCATCCTGGTTTGATTAGAAGCTTGAAGAACTTGCCATATGTCCAAACAGTCTAAACATGGATATCCCTGATTAGAAAGTGGAATAAGCTTCTTACATAGTGATTCATCCTGGTTTGATTAGAAGCTTGAAGAACTTGCCATATGTCCAAACAGTCTAAACATGGATATCCTGATTAGAAAGTGAAATAACTTCTTCAACATAACTCCTATGAGATTTATCCAACTTCTTGAAAGACTCTCCACTGATTAATGGTTCAAAATCAAGCTTCCTACATAGTGATTTATCCTGGTTTTGATTAAAAGCTTGAATAACTTGCCATATGTCCAAACAAGATAAACATGGATATCCTGATTAGAAATTGAAATAACTTCTTTAACATACCTCCTATGGGATTTATTCAACTTCATGGACACTCTCCTCTGATTATTGGTTCCAAATCAAGCTTCTTACATAGTGAGTCATCCTGGTTTGATTAGAATGTTGAAGAACTTGCCATATGTCCAAACAGGCTAAACATGGATATCCTGATTAGAAAGTTGAATAACTTCTTTAACATACCTCTTATGGGATTTGCTCAACTTCATGGACACTCTCCACTGATTAATGGTTCCAAATTAATCTTCTTACATAGTGATTCATCCTGGTTTGATTAGAAGCTTGAAGAACTTGCCATATGTCCAAACAGGCTAAACATGGATATCCTGATTAGAAAGTGGAATAACTTCTTCAACATACCTCTTATGGGATTTATCCAACTTGATGGACACTATCCCCTGATTAATGGTTCTGAATCAAGCTTGTTACATAGTGATTCATCTTGGTTTGATTAGAAGCTTGAAGAACTTAACATATGTCCAAACAGGCTAAACATGGATATCCTGATTAGGAAGTGGAATAACTTCTTCAACATAACTCCTATGAGATTTATCCAACTTCATGAAAGACTCTCCACTGATTAATGGTTCCAAATCAAGCTTCTTACATAGTGAGTCATCCTGGTTTGATTAGAAGCTTGAAGACCTTGCCATATGTCCAAACAATCTAAACATGGATATCCTGATTATAAAGTGGAATAACTTCTTCAACATAACTCCTATTAGATTTATCCAACTTCATGAAAGACTCTCCACTGACTAATTGTTCCAAATCAAGCTTCTTACATAGTGATTCATCCTGGCTTGATTAGAAACTTGAAGAACTTGCCATATGTCCAAACAGGCTAAACATGGATATCCTGATTAGAAAGTGGAATAACTTCTTTAACATACCTCTTATGGGATTTATTCAACTTCATGGACACTCTCTACTGAGTAATTGTTCTAAATAAAGCTTCTTACATAGTGAGTCATCCTGGTTTGATTAGAAGCTTGAAGAACTTACTATATGTCCAAACAGGCTAAACATGGATATCCTGATTAGAAAGTGGAATAACTTCTTTAACATACCTCTTATGGGATTTACTCAACTTCATGGACACTCTCCACTGATTAATGGTTCCAAATCAAGCTTCTTACATAGTGATTCATCCTAGTTTGATTAGAAGCTTGAAGAACTTGACATATGTGCAAACAGGCTAAACATAGATATCCTGATTAGAAAGTGGAATAACTTCTTCAACATAACTCCTATGAGATTTATCCAACTTCATGAAAGACTCTCTACTGATTAATGGTTCCAAATCAAGCTTCTTACATAGTGATTCATCCTGGTTTGATTAGAAGCTTGAAGAACTTGCCATATGTCCAAACAGTCTAAACATGGATATCATGATTAGAAAGTGGAATAACTTCTTCAACATAACTCCTATGAGATTTATCCAACTTCATGAAAGACTCTCTACTGAATAATGGTTCCAAATCAAGCTTCTTACATAGTGATTCATCCTGGTTTGATTAGAAGCTTGAAGAACTTGCCATATGTCCAAATAGGCTAAACATGGATATCCTGATTAGGAAGTGGAATAACTTCTTCAACATAACTCCTATGACATTTATCCAACTTCATGAAAGACTCTCCACTGATTAATGGTTCCAAATCAAGCTTCTTACATAGTGAGTCATCCTGGTTTGATTAGAAGCTTGAAGAACTTGCCATATGTCCAAACAATCTAAACATGGGTATCCTGATTATAAAATGGAATAACTTCTTCAACATAACTTCTATTAGATTTATCCAACTTCATGAAAGACTCTCTACTGACTAATTGTTCCAAATCAAGCTTCTTACATAGTGATTCATCCTGGTTTGATTAGAAACTTGAAGAACTTGTCATATGTCCAAACAGGCTAAACATAAATATCCTGATTAGAAAGTGGAATAACTTCTTTAATATACCTCTTATGGGATTTATTCAACTTCATGGTCACTCTCCACTGATTAATGGTTCCAAATCAAGCTTCTTACATAGTGAGTCATCCTGGTTTGATTAGAAGCTTGAAGAACTTGCTATATGTCCAAACAGGCTAAACATGGATATCCTGATTAGAAAGTGGAATAACTTCTTTAACATACCTCTTATGGGATTTACTCAACTTCATGGACACTCTCCACTGATTAATGGTTCCAAATCAAACTTCTTACATAGTGATTCATCCTGGTTTGATTAGAAGCTTGAAGAACTTGACATATGTCCAAACAGGCTAAACATGGATATCCTGATTAGAAAGTGGAATAACTTCTTCAACATAACTCCTATGAGATTTATCCAACTTCATGAAAGACTCTCCACTGATTAATGGTTCCAAATCAAGCTTCTTACATAGTGATTCATCTTGGTTTTATTAGAAGCATAAAGTACTTGCCATATGTCCAAACAGTCTAAATATGGATATCCTGATTAGAAAGTGGAATAACTTCTTCAACATAAGTCCTATGAGATTTATCCAACTTCATGAAAGACTCTCCATTGATAAATGGTTCCAAATCAAGCTTCTTACATAGTCATTCATCCTGGTTTGATTAGAAGCTTGAAGAACTCAACATATGTCCAAACACGCTAAACATGGATATCCTGATTAGAAAGTGGAATAACTTCTTCAACATAACTCCTATGAGATTTATCCAACTTCATGAAAGACTCTCCACTGATTAATGGTTCAAAATCAAGCTTCTTACATAGTCATTCATCATGGTTTGATTAGAAGCTTGACGAACTCGACATATGTCCAGACAGTCTAAACATGGATATCCTGATTAGAAAGTGGAATAACTTCTTCAACATAACTCCTATGAGATTTATCCAACTTCATGAAAGACTCTCCACTGATTAATGGTTCCAAATCAAGCTTCTTACATAGTGATTCATCCTGGTTTGATTAGAAGCTTGAAGAACTTGACATATGTCCAAACAATCTAAACATGGGTATCCTGATTATAAAGTGGAATAACTTCTTCAACATAACTCCTATTAGATTTATCCAACTCCATGAAAGACTCTCCACTGACTAATTGTTCCAAATCAAGCTTCTTACATGGTGATTCATCCTGGTTTGATTAGAAACTTGAAGAACTTGCCATATGTCCAAACAGTCTAAACATGGATATCATGATTAAAAAGTGGAATAACTTCTTCAACATAACTCCTATGAGATTTATCCAACTTCATGAAAGACTCTCCACTGATAAATGGTTCCAAATCAAGCTTCTTACATAGTCATTCATCATGGTTTGATTAGAAGCTTGACGAACTCGACGTATGTCCAAACAGGCTAAACATTGATAACCTGATTAGAAAGTGGAATAACTTCTTCAACATAACTCCTATGAGATTTATCCAACTTTATGAAAGACTCTCCACTGATTAATGGTTCCAAATCAAACTTCTTACATAGTGATTCATCCTGGTTTGACTAGAAGCTTGAAGAACTCGACATATGTCCAAACAGCCTAAACATGGATATCCTGATTAGAAAGTGGAATAACTTCTTCAACATAACTCCTATGAAATTTATCCAACTTCATGAAAGACTCTCCACTGACTAATTGTTCCAAATCAAGCTTCTTACATAGTGATTCATCCTGGCTTGATTAGAAACTTGAAGAACTTGCCATATGTCCAAACAGGCTAAACATGGATATCCTGATTAGAAAGTGGAATAACTTCTTTAACATACCTCTTATGGGATTTATTCAACTTCATGGACACTCTCTACTGATTAATTGTTCTAAATAAAGCTTCTTACATAGTGAGTCATCCTGGTTTGATTAGAAGCTTGAAGAACTTGCTATATGTCCAAACAGGCTAAACCTGGATATCCTGATTAGAAAGTGGAATAACTTCTTTAACATACCTCTTATGGGATTTACTCAACTTCATGGACACTCTCCACTGATTAATGGTTCCAAATCAAGCTTCTTACATAGTGATTCATCCTGATTTGATTAGAAGATTGAAGAACTTGACATATGTGCAAACAGGCTAAACATAGATATCCTGATTAGAAAGTGGAATAACTTCTTCAACATAACTCCTATGAGATTTTTCCAACTTCATGAAAGACTCTCTATTGATTAATGGTTCCAAATCAAGCTTCTTACATAGTGATTCATCCTGGTTTGATTAGAAGCTTGAAGAACTTGCCATATGTCCAAACAGTCTAAACATGGATATCCTGATTAGAAAGTGGAATAACTTCTTCAACATAACTCCTATGAGATTTATCCAACTTCATGAAAGACTCTCTACTGAATAATGGTTCCAAATCAAGCTTCTTACATAGTGATTCATCCTGGTTTGAGTAGAAGCTTGAAGAACTTGCCATATGTCCAAACAGGCTAAACATGGATATCCTGATTAGGAAGTGGAATAACTTCTTCAACATAACTCCTATGACATTTATCCAACTTCATGAAAGACTCTCCACTGATTAATGGTTCCAAATCAAGCTTCTTACATAGTGAGTCATCCTGGTTTGATTAGAAGCTTGAAGAACTTGCCATATGTCCAAACAATCTAAACATGGGTATCCTGATTATAAAGTGGAATAACTTCTTCAACATAACTCCTATTAGATTTATCCAACCCCATGAAAGACTCTCCACTGACTAATTGTTCCAAATCAAGCTTCTTACATAGTGATTCATCCTGGTTTGATTAGAAACTTGAAGAACTTGCCATATGTCCAAACAGTCTAAACATGGATATCATGATTAAAAAGTGGAATAACTTCTTCAACATAACTCCTATGAGATTTATCCAACTTCATGAAAGACTCTCCACTGATAAATGGTTCCAAATCAAGCTTCTTACATAGTCATTCATCATGGTTTGATTAGAAGCTTGACGAACTCGACGTATGTCCAAACAGGCTAAACATTGATAACCTGATTAGAAAGTGGAATAACTTCTTCAACATAACTCCTATGAGATTTATCCAACTTTATGAAAGACTCTCCACTGATTAATGGTTCCAAATCAAGCTTCTTACATAGTGATTCATCCTGGTTTGATTAGAAGCTTGAAGAACTCGACATATGTCCAAACAGCCTAAACATGGATATCCTGATTAGAAAGTGGAATAACTTCTTCAACATAACTCCTATGAAATTTATCCAACTTCATGAAAGACTCTCCACTGACTAATTGTTCCAAATCAAGCTTCTTACATAGTGATTCATCCTGGCTTGATTAGAAACTTGAAGAACTTGCCATATGTCCAAACAGGCTAAACATGGATATCCTGATTAGAAAGTGGAATAACTTCTTTAACATATCTCTTATGGGATTTATTCAACTTCATGGACACTCTCTACTGATTAATTGTTCTAAATAAAGCTTCTTACATAGTGAGTCATCCTGGTTTGATTAGAAGCTTGAAGAACTTGCTATATGTCCAAACAGGCTAAACCTGGATATCCTGATTAGAAAGTGGAATAACTTCTTTAACATACCTCTTATGGGATTTACTCAACTTCATGGACACTCTCCACTGATTAATGGTTCCAAATCAAGCTTCTTACATAGTGATTCATCCTGATTTGATTAGAAGATTGAAGCACTTGACATATGTGCAAACAGGCTAAACATAGATATCCTGATTAGAAAGTGGAATAACTTCTTCAAAATAACTCCTATGAGATTTTTCCAACTTCATGAAAGACTCTCTATTGATTAATGGTTCCAAATCAAGCTTCTTACATAGTGATTCATCCTGGTTTGATTAGAAGCTTGAAGAACTTGCCATATGTCCAAACAGTCTAAACATGGATATCCTGATTAGAAAGTGGAATAACTTCTTCAACATAACTCCTATGAGATTTATCCAACTTCATGAAAGACTCTCTACTGAATAATGGTTCCAAATCAAGCTTCTTACATAGTGATTCATCCTGGTTTGATTAGAAGCTTGAAGAACTTGCCATATGTCCAAACAGGCTAAACATGGATATCCTGATTAGGAAGTGGAATAACTTCTTCAACATAACTCCTATGAGATTTATGCAACTTTATGAAAGACTCTCCACTGATTAATGGTTCCAAACCAAGCTTCTTACATAGTGAGTCATCCTGGTTTGATTAGAATCTTGAAGAACTTGCCATATGTCCAAACAATCTAAACATGGGTATCCTGATTATAAAATGGAATAACTTCTTCAACATAACTTCTATTAGATTTATCCAACTTCATGAAAGACTCTCTACTGACTAATTGTTCCAAATCAAGCTTCTTACATAGTGATTCATCCTGGTTTGATTAGAAACTTGAAGAACTTGCCATATGTCCAAACAGGCTAAACATGGATATCCTGATTAGAAAGTGGAATAACTTCTTTAATATACCTCTTATGGGATTTATTCAACTTCATGGTCACTCTCCACTGATTAATGGTTCCAAATCAAGCTTCTTACATAGTGAGTCATCCTGGTTTGATTAGAAGCTTGAAGAACTTGCTATATGTCCAAACAGGCTAAACATGGATATCCTGATTAGAAAGTGGAATAACTTCTTTAACATACCTCTTATGGGATTTACTCAACTTCATGGACATTCTCCACTGATTAATGGTTCCAAATCAAACTTCTTACATAGTGATTCATCCTGGTTTGATTAGAAGCTTGAAGAACTTGACATATGTCCAAACAGGCTAAACATGGATATCCTGATTAGAAAGTGGAATAACTTCTTCAACATAACTCCTATGAGATTTATCCAACTTCATGAAAGACTCTCCACTGATTAATGGTTCCAAATCAAGCTTCTTACATAGTGATTCATCTTGGTTTTATTAGAAGCCTAAAGTACTTGCCATATGTCCAAACAGTCTAAACATGGATATCCTGATTAGAAAGTGGAATAACTTCTTCAAGATAAGTCCTATGATATTTATCCAACTTCATGAAAGACTCTCCATTGATAAATGGTTCCAAATCAAGCTTCTTACATAGTCATTCATCCTGGTTTGATTAGAAGCTTGAAGAACTCAACATATGTCCAAATACGCTAAACATGGATATCCTGATTAGAAAGTGGAATAACTTCTTCAACATAACTCCTATGAGATTTATCCATTTTCATGAAAGACTCTCCACTGATTAGTGGTTCAAAATCAAGCTTCTTACATAGTGATTCATCCTGGTTTGATTAGAAGCTTGAAGAACTCGACATATGTCCAGACAGTCTAAACATGGATATCCTGATTAGAAAATGGAATAACTTCTTCAACATAACTCCTATGAGATTTATCCAACTTCATGAAAGACTCTCCACTGATTAATGGTTCCAAATCAAGCTTCTTACATAGTGATTCATCCTGGTTTGATTAGA
>MU108088.1:4168-16668 GCA_012274485.2 Sinapis alba
TAACATCTAATACACTAAAAAATAAATAAACAACTCAATCCGTTAGTCACTCCCATACCAAGAGCTGACTAACCTCAACAAGATTAATTAAACAAGCAAGCATTTAACTAATCTAACAAGCAATCTACTTAATCAAACCGTTACCTAGATAGTTCAGCCTCCTATTATGAAACTATCTTTAAAGATAACGGGAACCTGCACTCGACCATATCAACATGAAAGAATAGAAAACATGATGCACCCTAGTCCTAGTCATGTTATTAACTCAGTCTTAATTCCTTTTCATCTCAGCTAAGTCCATGCTAAGCTAAGTCCGGTTTAACAGAATAACCCTAAGGATTCTATCATGCAGTAATATGAGAATTCTATTCTATATGAAGACTCAATCTATCCTAAGTTCCTAGTGGAACTCAATCAAGTAATAAAACTACCTTAAGTTCCAAACAGAACTAAGAAAAAACAACTCACAAAACTAACCTAAATTCCAAGTGGAATTCAAACAAGCCAACTCAAAAAACGATCCTAAATTCCAAGTGGAATTCAAAGAAACCAACTCACAAAACTAACCTAAATTCCAAGTGGAATCCAAAGAAAACCAACTCACAAAACTACACTAAATTACAAGTGGAATTCAAACAATACCAACTCACAGTGTTCTTTGCCGATAAGCAGCTGGTTGATCTGAGAGAACTTGGCCAAAACCCAACTTTGACGTCTATAATGGAGTGGAATGGACTGATCTTGACTTGGACAGAATCTCTCCTTAAACTGGTATGGACATAACTCAACTCGAGCAGAACCTTCTCTAGCTTCTGGACGATTCTCAGACTTCTCAGAAGAGCTTCAGAACTTCGACTGATTTGAACCTATAGAATTGAACTAACCTTGGACAGCACCTCCACTTGATCATGAAAGAATATGAGAGGATTGGTCGGATTTATTTGGGCAGAGATTCCGCCTAACGATCGCAGAAAATTCTTCGATTGGACAGAACTTGCCTTCTCGGTGAAATATCGATCTTCAGAAAAGACATACTCTCAAAACGACTTCTTCTTTTTCTCTCTCTCTCTCTTTCTCTCTCTCTCTCTCTCTCTCTCTCTCTCTCTCTCTCTCTCTCTCTCTCTCTCTCTCTCTCTCCCCTCTCTCTCTCTCTCTCTCTCTCTCTCTCTCTCTCTCTCTCTCTCTTTCTCTCTCTCTCTCTCTCTCTTTCTCTCTCTCTCTCTCTCTCTCTCTTTCTCTCTCTCTCTAGCCATGTTTTTGAAGAGATTTTGTGTGTAATGGATGTCTGAAACTGAAGGGGGTAGCTGGGTATTTATAAAAACCATCGACCAGTAAGATCGAGCCATCTGAGCGACTGTGTGTCGTCCCGCATGCTTTTGGTTGCATGTGTGGCGACACACAGGCGTCCACATGACCTGATACATGCTTCCATTACATGCCAGAAGACACCACCACGTCCACATGTCTCTCACCATGGATGGAGTGCATGCGTCGCGACACACCGCCCTCTGCGTGTCGATCAGCATGCTACGGTTGCAGATATCGCGACACTTCGTGCTTCAGGGTGTCAAACTGCATGTCTTTCTTCCATGCAAGGCGACACCTCGAGCTTCTGTTGACACTCAGATGGTTAGACAGTTGCCACCACGTTCTTATACCTTAGATCAAGGCACCTCAAGCTTCTCGGTCAATTTACACGATTTCGGCCCTTCTGGTGAATTTTAGTCCCGCGATTAATCCCGAACATTTTTTCGCTCCCATTCTGATTCTCTGAATATTTTTAATAAACTCCAGATAAATTCTGATATCCTCTAAAAATTATTCTTGAGCCTTCGGCTTCCTCGAGAAATTTTGTAATACCAAAATTTGGGTTTTTCCCGTCGTGCTTGCTTCCCGCACTACAAGAAAACATGTTTTTTCCTACTGCAAGATTAGTCGGGAATCAGTAGCAAAATCGATTTGTATGACTATTTAGCGACTGATGTATGTTATCGTAATAGTGCTCGTCGCTAAATTTTTGAGTCATCAATTAGTCGGTATTTACCGACTGATTTACTACTTATTAAACAGTCGCTAAAGAAGTCACTAAGCAGTCACTAAGCAGTCGCTAATTTAGCGACTGTTTAGTGACTGATTAGTGACTTCTTTAGCGACTAACGTTTTCAGTCGCTACATAGTCAGTAAACTTAGCGACCAATTGACAACTGAATAATGACTGATTTAGCGACTAATGGCTTAGTCGTTATATAGTCGGATGATGTAACTACTATTTGCCGACTGATTCAAGACTAATATAGCGACGAATTCACGACTGTTTAGTGACTATTTAGCTACTGGTTAGCGACTGTTTAGCTACTGATGCAAACAAATATTTAAAAAATTGGTTTTCAATATTTGGTTTCTATATATTTTGTACGTTTAATAATTGAAATTGCCATTTGAAAGTAATGACATAAGATATTGGAATTAAAAAGTGTTTCCAAACTTGAAACCAAAAAAAAAGATACATATTTTGAAGATGAAACAACTCAACACTTAAGAGTTGTTTCTATGTTCAAAACACCAAAAGAGAGTTTTAAGTATTCATAAAATAGGATAAGTCTACAGAAAGCCTAAAGGCAACTAAACCTACTGAGGAGGAGGAGCAGATGATGCAGTCTCAGTGGCCATGAAATCAAGGAATCTCGGGTCAGTTGCAAGCAAATACTTCTTGACGAGGCTGAGCTCCGCCATCTCAGCCTGTTGAGCAGCTTCAGCCCGGGAACGGTCTTCCGCAGCCTTGGCAAAGAGAGAAGCTTGTTCCTGTATTTTTTTTCAGCTTCTTCAAGCTTTTTTTGCATCTGTGTGAAAGAAGAGGACATGGTGGAGTCACTTGAGCTTCCCTGAAGCTTCTTCTTTAGGCTGCCAATACCAAAAAGCTGTCCTCTGTCATTACAAAAAGTTGACTACAAAAAAAGAAAACAAATATTGAAAGATAGAGTCAGCCATTAGCAAATAATTAGCAAACCAAAAACATAATCAAATTCTAAACTCTAAATCCAAAATTTAAAGATTGTCAATGCAATTTTTTTTAAAAAAAACTGGACCTGAATGAAGAGGTTGTTATCCTCTTCAATGGATAACATTGGATGATGCCCATCTGAGATATCTGAGTTATCTTTCTCAAGGATAGCAGCCAACTTCGCTTCCTTGTTCTTCTTGTAGGCGGCAGCCACTTTTTCAGCCTTGAAATCTACAAAGGTTCCATCTGATTTTGTATGAGCCTTGATGAATACTTCACCAAAACTCACAGGTCTGCCCAGTTCAATTGTCTGAAACAAAATGGAAGATAAAAAACAGTATAAGAAACTTAAAAAAAGCAAGCATATTAATCAGACAAAATAACATACAAAGGCTAAATTGATATTTAGGAGAGACAAACAAAACAGAACTCACCAGCTCTTGTTCAATTTGCAAATACGACTTCTGCCCCGAATTAGGTTTGTGAATACCTAGACCGTTACGGTCTGACAACCGAGCTGCTGAAGTTGTGGAGCTCTTTGCATTTGCTGCTTCAGTGTCCCAGTAAGCAGTCATTTCTGCCCATAGTGTATCTCCTATCCAAGTCGGTTGCTCTCGAGAAGTCCTGACGGTGCTGACCATATCTTTCATACGAAGCTGACATATGGATTCGAAGTGTTCTTGAACAAGACCGGTCAACGCCGGATTCCAAGTGTGCGTTTTCTACAAAACAAACAGAGAATAAAAGTGTTAGTCATCAAATACGAAAGAACTATACACAAATCTCCTGAAGTTATGAAAACTTAAACAAAAAGAAAAGGTTACCGCGAATTCGAGGAAGAGTCGTTCTTGTCTTCGTCTAGGAACACGGGACCGGCTTTAGAATGGCTTATCAAACTTGTTGGTGAAAATCTTGGTTATCTTACGGGTCAAAATGGACTTATCATAACCAAACCTACAAATACATAAAAAAGACAGATATTAGGATCAGTTTCAACTGAAGCAGATTACTAAAATACCAAACAAGCAAAGCAAAAAACCAGAGACTTAATATTTTTCATCAGTTCTCACTTCATCATCCACACCAAAGCAAATAACCAGAACATTAATATTAAGAAACATAAAAGTTATTATTGTTCATGAGAGACTCGGTCACTACTTTGTTTCCTAAATTCTCAGACACTATTCTCTTATATTCATAGATACAATGTTCAGTGGCACAAGCATCCAGGAAACATAAAGAAAGATTAAAAAACAGAGACTAAATGTGCAACTAGGACAATTAAAAATAACCTACAACAAGTTGTAAAGAAGAAATATAAATTGGAACTTATAACAAAGAAGCCTACGAAGTGGACTAGAGTTTATCAAGAAGTCAAACATGTTCATACGTGTTTAACTCACTATATTTGGCTAATGATCATACGTACATATTCCACAACTCTAACAAAAAAAACAGACATGTTCAAGTCGTATCAAAGTTAAAAGAAGCTTAAAACTAGAACCAAACTCAAATATCAGAGCTTAAAATCAGAATTAAACAACTCTATCAAAACAGAGAATCACCAAACTCAAACAATCATAACAAACTTAACAATCATAACAACACCAATCACAATTAACAACCGCTTACCACGTTGTACTAGGCTCGAGGTTGCGAGAGAAGACTGTTGTATACTCCTCTCGGCCTGGCTGTGCTAACAGCGAGTTCAGAACAAGCATCAGGTCCTCAGAGAGATTCGGTTGAACCGGAGCTTCAACGTCTGGAAAATCAACAGGGTCTTCTGCAGTATGAGAGTTTTGTGCTTGAGAGCTGTGAAGCGATGGAGTTCCTTCACGTGGAGGCGATGGAGAGGCTTCAACTGGAGGCGATGGAGAGGCTTCAACTGGAGGCGATGGTGATTGTCTCGTTTGAGTGTGAGGCATAGATGTAGCTTCACTGGGAGAAGCCTCTGCTGCTTGAGTTTGAGTCACCGGAGAAAGTCCAGAAGGTGGGAACGTCACGCTCGGAAACAGTACCCTCTGGGGTGGGTAATCCTTAATAGACGGGTGGGGTTTCTTAGGGTTTACCGGTGGAACTGAAGCAGATGTCGTCGCCCTAGGAACAAACTCGTACTGGGTCGGTAAAGTACTTGGTCGCCTATGAAGCGTCGTATTCGGCTTGATGGTATTACGTTTCCTTTTGCCACCCATCGTCGAAGATAGCCGGAGTGAGAGGAGATGGATTTCGAGAGTGATAGAAGATGGAGATCGAGAGTGAGAGATGACGGAGATCGAGAGGAAAAGAAGATAGAGATCGAGAGTGAGAGCAGATAGAGATCGAGAGTGAGAGCAGATAGAGATCGAGAGTGCTAGAGATTAGGGCTTTCACGAAAGGCGTCGTCTGTAATAAGAGAGGGGCCAGAAATAATTGTTTAGTAATTTGGGCGCTTAAGTGAAAAATTAGCCCAAATTTTTTAATGTAATTGGGTTTCCCGGGTTGTCATTTGGGTTTGGGCAGCTTTATGATTTTTTTTTTTTTAAATCACACAACTAATTGTCTCAATAACAATACATATTGCTTAAGTAATTGTCTCAATAATATTACATATTACTTAAATAATTGTCTCAGTAATATTACATATTATTTAATAGGGTTGTTTTTCATCTTCATCATCATCAGAAGATGATAAAATACACTGGAATTCATCATCTGGTTCTGTATCTGCCAGGTTGAAATCGAGATTTATAGGTTCCTCTCGAGCGTGTACCAAATGATTGACTTCTAGGTCTTCAATTGTAGTCATCAGAACAGCATCATCGTTTTCTTGTTGCAACATCACCGGTTTTTTTCTTCATATTCTCCGGTTGTAACCAATCTCCTCGGATTCACTTTTAGGACATTTAACCATAATTGCTTTGGTTTCTTTACATATGGGTACAGAATGTAACAATCTTGATCTGCTTGTGACGCTGTGTAATATAAAATATCAATCAATATGCATACATATATTTATGATATGGAACAATATGTATATATATATATATATATATATATATATACTTACCTAGAATAAATGGGTCATATTTGTAATATTTTCTCGATGAAAGAACATCAACGATACCGCCGTTGCTCCGTCGAGTACCTCTACCCATAACAGGGTCATACCATTTACACTTAAAAAGTGTGATTTTCAAATTGATTGTCCCCTCATACTCAATTTGTATGATATCGGTTAAGATCCCATAGTAATGTGTTTCATCAGATGCATTTGTATAACTCTCTCCTTTAACACACACTCCATAGTTACAAGTCTTTCGTCCTTCGACATGCTTCTGTGTATGAAACAAATAGCCTCTTGTGAAATAGATGGGCCACAATTTTGCTTTATTCACAGGTCCATCCACTATATCTTGAACCCAAGGAGGAAAAAGATGTGTGTTGCTCCAGTAGCTAACCTGTATAAATATATACATATATAAATATATTAATATAATAAAGAATGAAAAACAGTACCATACGTATATGTATAATTAATTACTAAGACATACATAATCTTTCACCCATATATGGTATTCATCAGCTCTCTTTGTAGAGATTTCTTTTTCGGGGAGGTCTGGATATTTTGCATTAATATAGTCTTCGAACATCCTACATTAGACCAACACAAATATAACAAATCAAAGTAGGATATGTTTAAAAATCACATAAGGTATGCAATTGTCTAATTATATACCTCTCAAATGGCTGAAAATAATCACAATTTCGCAAAACATATGAATGTGCACATTGATAATCTTTTTCAGATAGCCAAAATTCTTGCATTTCTCCACTTGGACGACCTACATGAGTAAATATAGCAGGTACTCCTTCGACATGATATACGGGAACTTCACCTTCGTCAAATCTTGTGAACCTGCCCAAATAATGAAAAGAAAACATGTTACACATGAAAAAGTGAACATATGAATCATATATATGCATTTACCTTGATTTCGTTTGTATATGGCCAGCAAAGTAGTGCTCTGAGAAATAAGCAATTTCCTGATTGATATATGCTTCAACTATCGATCCTGCTGCATATCTCTTGTTCTTCGCATTTGCTTTTAACTTTTCGAAATTCCTTTCAAAAAGATACATCCACCTATATTGGACGGGGCCTCCTAGTTCAGCTTCGTAGGAGAGATGTAAAGGCAAGTGCTCCATCACGTCAAAAATGATGGTGGAAAGATCTTTTCCAAGTTGCAGATTATCAAAACAATATTCTGTTTAAGTTTTTTGACGTGACTTTTTTGCAAAGTTCTCGAGCAAAGGTCACGGAAAAATAAACCAACTCCTACAATATATATTCAAAATTCAAATCAATACTATAACACAAATTATAACACACATTTCATAAAACAATAACTAACAAGTACCTGATAATGCAAGATGGACGTTTTGGTCTAAGAGTTCTGCAAATATAAACGGAAGTAGCCTCTCCATAAAAACATGGCAGTCATGACTCTTCATTCCTGAAAACTTGCCTTTTTTTAGATCAACACAACTAGCTAAGTCTGCAGCATAACCGTCTGGGAATTTAATCTCATGTTTCACACATTGCAATAAACTTGTTCTTGTGGTCTTGTCCTGTGTGTAGGGAGGGAAAGGAGCTTCACCATTACTATCAACATGTAAATATTCCCGATCACAGAAAAGTTCTAAATCCAATCTTGACTTGATTGTGTCTTTCGACTTTCCCTTCACACTCATAAGAGTATTCATGATGTTGTCAAAAAATTCTTCTCAATATGCATCACATCAAGATTGTGTCGAAGAATAAGGTCCCTCCAGTACGGCAGCTCCCAAAATATGCTTTCCTTTTGCCAATTATGGTACTTCCCATAACCAGTTTTTTTCTTCTCGTGGCCATTTCCACCACAGTCCGATGTTTTGGGTGGATTGAGACCTTTTAACCGCTCTGAATAAACTTGCTCACCAGTTAAAGATTCAGGTGGAAAATCATTCGAAGCGTCTTTTCCCTTTAAGAAGTTCTTTTTATTCTTCCTCAGTGGATGGCCATGAGGAAGAAATCTTCGATGACAATCAAACCAACAGGTCTTCCTTCCATTAGGCAGATAGAACGCCTTTGAATCTTCCATGCAAATTGGACAAGACAACTTACCATGTGTCGTCCATCCTAATAGCATGCCATATGCTGGAAAGTCGCTTATCGTCCACAAGAGAACGGCTTTCAGATTAAAATTTTGATTCAAGGAGACATCGTATGCTTCGACTCCAGTAGACCATAACTCTTTCAACTCCGCAATCAGAGGTTTGAGGAAGCTATCTAGACTGGCTCGCGGGTGATTTGGCCCAGAATTCAAAATTGTGAGAAACAAGTACTCTGTATTCATGCACATACCAGGGGGTAGATTATATGGAGTCAAAATCACTGGCCACAACGAATGATTATTAGACATCCCAAATGGATTCAATCCATCTGTTCATAAGCCGAGGTAAACATTACGAGTTTCTTCGGAAAAACGAGGATGTAGATCTTGAAAGTGTTTCCATTCTGCCGCATCTGACGGGTGACACATTTCACCCTCCTTTGTTTGGTGCTCTGCATGCCATCTCATTGCAGATGCAGTCTTCTTGCTTTGATAGATTCTCTTCAATCTGTCAGCAATAGGTAGATACCACATACGACTATATGGTACTTTTGTTCTACGGTGTTCGTTTCTAGGCTTCCATCTTGGTGCATCACAAAATTGACACTTATCCCACCTTTCATCCTCTTCCCAAAGATCATACAATTGTTAACACAAACGTCAATTGTATAGTATGGGAGGCCTAAATTGCGCATCAATCTTTCTGTCTCATAATGTGAACTTGTTGATTGGTTTCCAGCTGGTAAATAGTCTGTCAGCATTTGGCATACCGAATCCACACACTTTTCACTCATAACAACCATCATACAAAGGATTGTTCGCTCCTTCTAATAAGTCGTAGAATTTCTTTGAATGATTGCATACCGGATCTACTGTATTTTGATAACTATCATCATGTTGATAGTTATCATAACTCACATTATCACGAAATGCATCATTCACCATTTCTACACATCTATCTTCTACTAAATTACCAACTTCTTCACTACCACTTAAATGCGTCGGATCAACATAACTCGTTCCTAATGCCATATCGATTTTTTCTCCATGTTTGTAACAAACATAATAGTCTCGCATAAATCCTTTACTATATATATGTTTCAAAATTCTTTGACCCGGGATAAATTTTTCGTTTTTGCAACCACTGCAAGGCCAAAAGAACTTACCGCCATTACTCTGCGTTAGAGATTGACTATTTGCAAAGCTCATGAATTGTTCTACCCCCGCTATAAATTCTCCTGAGAAGTTCCCCGTTTCTTCATCGATCCTCTTGTACATCCACTCCCGATAATTAGTATAGTTATAATTACCCGCCATTGTATTAGTGCACAAATTTTTTTCTTCTTTTTTTCTATTTTTTCTACTTTTTCGACTTTTTTCTGCCTCAAACGATGTGAATGAGAAAGGTGTCGGTTACTTCTATATGTACAAATTTTACCGACTGTTTTGCTACTGATGTACTACTGATTTTGCGACTAATATAATCAGTAGCAAAAAGCAGTTACACCAACCTCAAAACGATTTGCATGTGGTTTATACCTGTTTTTAGTGACTGATAGGCGACTGTTTTACTATCAAATTTTTCAGTCACTAAACGGTCGCTAAATATGCGACTGATTACCGACGAAAGTTTACCGACTTCATTTCAGTCCCCACATAGTCGTAAATTACTGACTATTATGCGATGCTTTTCCGTAGTCGTAACTTAACTACTACATAGCGACTGATTTTTTGGGGTCGTAAAGCAGTCGGTAATCAGTAGGTAAACAGTCAGCACTTTTAGCTACTGCTGCTGTAGTCGCAAAAAACAGTCGGAAAATCCATTTTTTCTTGTAGTGCCGTCCTGCTTAATTCCCGTCCTTAATAGAATTTGTCCTCGAATTCTTAGATGGCCAATTGCTACGCTTCCTGACATGATCCTCCCTGATGAGTTTTGATGAAACTCTCTTCTTGGATAACTTCGTCTAGCAATATGTTTCTTCATCGGTTTGTCCTTGATGTCGTCTTTCGATTTCCTCATCCATAGTTCTAATTATGATGTCCCTCTACCTTGATGCATTCCCAATCGTTCCCCTTAGTCTTGAATCCTCTCCTTTCTACACTTCTTGAATTCCCATGCTTCACTCGTCCTCAACTTTTCTCCATATCACTTTACTCTGTCCACCAATGTTCCTTGAGTGTCCTCCTCAAGGTCTCCACAATTGTCTTCCTATCTCTTCACTTGAATGATCACTGAGTCGTCTTCATGCTTTTACTCTACCATGAAACTCATTTCCCACGATACTGTCTTGTCTATCCTCGTCCTGATGTACCCAACCATTTTCTTGATCTTTCGTTTTCCAGATACTGATGAAGTCTTTTCCCAACGAAGTCTTGTTCCTCCCCATTTGTCCAGTCCATACCACTGTGCAGTCCTCTGAACCTATATCTTCACTCTTTCTCTTCAGCTTTGGGTTTGGGTTTTTGGCCTTGAACTCCTTTCACTTTAACGTTTCCATCCTTAAAGTTCCAATCAACGAACACACTTATAAGCTGCAACTAAATAGAACACTTGACACGCAAGTTAGTCATCAACTAACCGAACAATTACCTATGCAAACAACCTAACCGCAATTCTAACCAAACAACCTAGCAATTCTAACCAGCAACCTAGCAATTCTAAATTCCACTATCTCAATCCTAATTCCTAAAACCACAAATCCTATTGCTGGACGTAACCGGTTTCCTAATGCCTTTTGTGACTCTTTTTGACTCGATAAAAATATATTTAAAACCAATTAAATCATGAGTTCTTGAAGCATGGACGAAACCATACTCTTATAGCACCTCTGTAACACCCAAAACCATTCTAGACATATGGTCAATCCACCAGCCAACAATCAAACAAGAACATGACCGATAGACCAACCAACACCCAGGGTTAGGGATGAAAGAGCCAACCGGCCAGACAACAATCAAACAAGAACATGACTGACCGTCCAACCCAACACCATGGTCCGGAAGCGCTACGTGACGGGCTAGGGACAATCCGATCAGAGTCAAAGAACTTACTCCGCAACATAGACCAGTTCACCCACTAACTCGTCCTGTTAAAACAAGGCCTAAGGCTTTGCAACCCGTACCAAGACCTAATGTTGTGTTAGACCGGACTAGTCGAATATCAAAGTACTCATGATGCGCATGAAAAACAATTCCTTTATTAATTTAAGAAATATCCATACATTTATATATTCAAGACCGGTCTCGGCCTAATGCCCAATCGAGTCAGCTAAACACAATCACGATACTGTTTACAAATGGCATGAAAATCTACTCCGGTGGTCCTAAGTCAAGCACCAAGCTATCCAGTCATCCTTACCTAAAACTACCTGCAAAAAGGACAACGGAGTTGGATGAGTAACCTAATGTTACTCAGTGACCTGGCGGCCTCTACCCACAACCTAGTAACTATCCCAGACAACCCAAAATAACAATCAATCTAACCCTAGCAAGCAAACAAAGCTAAGGCTAAACAAACCGTTACTAAGTTAGACTCGGCCTCCTGACATAATCTAACTTCAAGTAACGGGAACCTGGATAACAACAAGTTAACAACCAATCCTTAGTTAACCATATATGCACCTTAGGTTCAATACAAATGTAGTGTTAGACACTTAGACTATACAAGTATCATTAACCAGTCGACCAACAATCAAACAAGAACATGATTGGCCAACCAATGATACCGCATAGCTTTAATATCCACCACCCTTCAGCAGCAATCCTTCAAACAACATAACAACCAACATTGGGTCTACACTAACATACGAGACACCAAGACTAATCCGGTACCTAACCCAGAATTAGATCTTGATGTTAGAATCCTGCAAGTAAATTAACCAATCCACAAACACAAACACAATAATAAGAGTGTCGTAAGGGTCAACCCTTACGACACTCTAACACAACACACACTCTAACCTGGGCCCTGGTGACTTTGTGTTCCTCCTAACTATCAGCAATATCCTATCTCCTTACCACAAAGGCCAAAAGAAGGAACTTTCAACCGACCGCAGCCCACAGTCCATCGTGTCACCGAGCGACAGCCCACAGTCCTTCGGGTCACTGCCACATTAAACCGTCGTGTAATACTCAGCCATAAGCCATGACCTCATCCCTCTGAGTCTTCCCGATCCAGCGAATAAGGGGTTTCCTTGAACCCGCTGGGTACGAGGTCGAGGAAACACTAATCCACCCCTAAACATACCTAGTATGGGCGGGTTACGCACATACTGTCGGCACCACACTCACAAAACAATCATCAATCTAGGACCTAACCTAAGGATAAAGTTCTAGATCCTAGCTAGACTCTCGACTCTACGAATCTA
>MU108088.1:19168-34011 GCA_012274485.2 Sinapis alba
AAAGGCCAGAAGAAGGAACTTTCAACTGACCGCGGCCCACAGTCCATCGGGTCACCGCGCGACAGCCCACAGTCCTTCGGGTCACTGCCACATTATACCGTCGTGTAATACTCAGCTATAAGCCGTGACCTCGTCCCTCTGTGTCTTCCTGATTCAGAGAACAAGGGGTTTCCTTGAACCCGCTGGGTACGAGGTCGAGGAAACACTAATCCACCCCTAAACATGCCTAGTATGGGCGGGTTACGCACATACTGTCGGCACCACACTTATAACACAAAAATCAATCTAGAACTTAACCTAAGGATAAAGTTCTAGATCCTTGCTAGACTCTCGACTCTACGATTCTAACTACTAGTACCACTAATCCGGCCTATATGGCCTAGGATCCATAGTACTAACATCTAATCAACTAAACAATAAATAAACAACTCAATCCGTTAGTCACTCCCTTAACAAGAGCTGACTAACCTCAACAAGATTAATTAAACAAGCAAGCATTTAACTAATCTAACAAGCAATCTACTTAATCAAACCGTTACCTAGATAGTTCAGCCTCCTATTATGAAACTATCTTTAAAGATAACGGGAACCTGCACTCAACCATATCAACACGCAAGAATAGAAAACAATGTCGATCGCCGGTTTTGCTACATTGTTGATCGTTGTTTTTGCTACAGTGTTGATTGCCAGTTCTGCTACAGTGTTGATCGATACTACAGTGTCACTGCCTCACTGTTAACACTGTTCATTTTTATTTACCTGAAATCAATAAAAAAAAATCAGTAATAAATGAAAATAAAACAAAATTTAAAACAAAGCTAACAGTAGGTTGCCTCCCACTCAGCGCTTATTGTTAGTCATTAGCTTGACTTCTGGAGATCTGATTCAGTTTTGATGAGATTGAGGACTTGCTCCAAAACAATTCCCAATGTCCAATGTCTTCAGCTTCATCACCGTTTTTGTGAAAGCCTCCATAGACTCTTCTCCTTTGTTTGTCATCTCAGCAATAAGGAGTGCTTGAAGCTTTGTAAATGGCTGCGAGAAGCATTTGCTGCGCACTATGTACTTCCTGACACCATTTGAGAAGTGGGGAATTAATGACAACTGAGGACCGTCCTTGGTCCTTTTCCTCTTCTTCCAATTCCTCTCCTCCTTTCCCCCATACTTGTCTGATCTCGTGGTGCCTCCATCAAAAATATTTCAAAACACTTCAGACTTTTGCTGCTCTGATCCGTGGTGGGTGTCGATCGACTCTCTAGTGTTGTTGTCGATCGATCCAATGGTGGCGTCGATCGATTCTGCAGTTATGGTGTCGATCGATACTGCTTCAGCTGGGCCTTCATCGGCTTCACCTCTACATCTCGACCCTCTCTGAGAAGCTATTGCAAACATACGATCATCAAATACTCCATTGCAGGAACCTAGATGTGTACCTCTATCTGGTGGGATAGGAAATTCAACTTCCAATATAGCACATGGAACCACAAACTTCACAGGGTCATGTATCAACTTCATTCATTTGTGAATCCCAGCAGCTTCTTCTACACAAATAGGTGGTTGCAGATTCTTTGGAACAGCAAAGTGTGAACCCTTGGACTCGTGCATTCTCTCCTCAACTGTTTCTTGTTCAATCATGTAACCTGGCTCTTCGTCCAGTGATGGGTATCGATCGATATCAGGTGGTGTTTGTCGATCGATATCAGGTGGTGTTTGTCGATCGATGCTCTCTTTTGGGTGTCGATCAAAGCTTTGCTGCTGTTGTTGATCATTGGTCGCCCATTGATGTCGACCGATGTCGTCTTGTTGGTGTCGATCGATATATGATGCGTACCATTGATCGATACTGCCAACGAAAGAGGTTTCATCCGGGATCAATTGCCCTTGTTCTGGTGTATCGACATCCTGTTGATTGGTGTTCACTGTTGGCCTTTTTGGTGAGTGGTGTGCATTTGGGCTTGACATGGGCGGGTGTCGATTGATGCTTGGCTGCTGATGTTGATCGTTGGTCGCCAGTTGATGTCGATCGTTGGTCGCCAGTTGATGTCGATTGATGTCGTCTTGTTGGTGTCGATCGACGGCGTGCGTTTTAAGACAATACAAGCTGGAAGGATGCGGGTGTCATGTGGCAAAGTCTAAGTGGCTATGAACTCTTACTGTTCCTATGCACTCTTCAATGCTCTTGCTCTCTTCAGCTTTCTCTTTAACCAGAGCTTCTTGCTTCTTTACATCTTTTGTTGTCTGAAAAACCTGGGTGTCTCATCATGACATGGGCGTCCAAAGCTTCAAATTTTCCATTCAGCTCCTTGTGGATGTAATCCAACCTCAGATTTAAGTATGCACTTGTCATCTGCTGAATTTCTATGAATCGTTCCAAAATAGATTCCATCCACTGATATATATATGATTCTCGTCCTCTTCTGTAGCATGTTCCACCAACGAGATTTCATGTACAGAATCAGTTTTGTCCTCGACCTCAATGATCTTGTCATTATGCATAACACTTGATTGCATCTTGTGAGTATCCATATTCCTCATACTGTTGCTAGACACAAATTTCTGAATCAGTCTCTTTGCTTCCTCTGGAGTCATGGTTTTAAAGTTCTCTTTGCTTGTCTGATCCAGCATCATATGATACTGCATATTAATACCCTTGCAGAAGAATCTCAGCAGTTGAACCTCCGTGAAACCATGATGTGGACAGTCTTTTTGGTACCC
The DNA here is from genome assembly GCA_012274485.2 of Sinapis alba. NCBI lineage: Eukaryota > Viridiplantae > Streptophyta > Magnoliopsida > Brassicales > Brassicaceae > Sinapis > Sinapis alba. The sequence continues at coordinate 21,884 of MU108088.1, forward strand.
CCTAAATCTGTCCAAAGAACTTCTGAACCATGAGAGAATGTCAAAATCTTATCCCTTAGCTCTTCGGTCTTCGCATCATCAAAAAAAGTAGTCAGAAACGCAGTCTTGACATCGTTCCAGGTAGTGAGAGTTCATGGTGGTAGAAGTTTTAGCCAAACAACTGCATTCCTAGAGAGAGAATACTTAAATAGTTTGCTCTGGCATGCTAAACACAAAATCCTCTAGTGTTTCAAGGTGGTCCATGGGATCTTCATGGGGAAGACCATGAAAGAGGTGGTCGCGCACATGATTAAAGTATGAAGGTCTTATCTGGCCGTCGATCCCCTGAATTTATCGAGGTTGAATCGCAAACCTGTTAACATATAGTTGAGTAGGCCTGAGCAATTCTGCTATTGATTGATGCTCAGGGATTACAATCCCCTCGTCTTTCTCTGTCTTCCCACAAATAGTATCGATCGACGGCAAAGTGTGGGCGTCGATCGATGTCAGTATGTTAGTATCGGTCGACAGTGAAGTGTGGGTGTCGATCGATGTCATGATGTTAGTATCGGTCGACGGTGAAGTATTGGTATCGATCGATGCTCTCTTCTCTTTGCTAGCGATCACTGCTTGGAGGGTGTCGACTGCCCTCGTAGACTTATGGATCGTGCACAAATCAGCAGGTTTCTTTTTTGGAGAACCCAAAAATCCTCTCCTCATTGCTTCCTGGTACTAATATGTATGCACCTGAAACACAAGATTTTTTTTATGTAAGTAAACTAATATAGAATCCTTGCTCCCCGACAACGGTGCCAAATTTGATAGGACGGTTTTTTATGTATTTCAATGAAAACTCTATCAAATTGACCATACGAACTACTCTTGCCAAGAGAGGTCAAATTGTAGTATTTAGGGATCAAATCCACGTGGGCACACAATAAACTCAATACAGTCATGATTAAGCTAGGCAAATAGATTAATAAGCAGTAAATAAACTATAGAAGATAATTGATTGATTGGTAAGTAAACAATAATAAATAGATATATCTAGGGTTTCATGCAAGTGGATTATAGAGGATAGAAGCTAAATGTATTAATCATAGAACTCGATGTTCGATTGTTTCAGCTCTCACTTGTTGACACGGAATTACCGTCGATTGATGGCAATGATCATGCGTCGATCGATGGTCTCTTGAGTTTACTAAATTAACTAAATCAACTCTCGTTTGTTTCTAGCAACCTAGCTCAACATGATTAATTCTGGTAGTAGACCATGCTCTCGCTAGCTACTCTAGAACACAAGTAATAAACATAATTCTATTGATAGATCTAATAATCACCATAGCAATTCTATTGTTTAGCTAATCTATCAATACCATTAATAAACCCTAAACCTAACAAGAGATCTACTCAGACATGATCTTTGTCCCAAAAATCATAGATGAATAGAATATATATAATATAAAGAACCAAAAGAGTTCCAGGAGGACTCCGAAGGAGTTCCTCCCTTCTCTCATAACCCTAGAACAATAAAGAAAGCTTTGTAAGTCTTACGTAGCCGTCAACAATGGCTTAGAAAATATATAAATAGGGGTTTAAGTCGTCCAAGGGAATTCTGGTAATTAGTGATAGCTTCTGGGCTTAATTCGGCCATAAAACATGTCAGGCCTATTTTCTAGGATCACCGTAGATCGACACCAATGATGGGTCGTCGATCGAAACTCATTCATCTTCTTGACAGCTTCCTCTTGCGAGGCAGACATACCACTCTCTAGTAAAACAGGCATAACTTTGTCTCTAGGATGCCGATTGACCTCAAACTTGTGGCAATGGAAAGCTAACTCAAAGCTATATCTTATGTCAAAAGATCAGCTCAATCTCACCGTGTAAGGTCTCCATACATAGCTAAACATCTGACGTATATGCGTAGTTCTACATCTTTAAAAGCTCCAGAATCACCAAAGTTTTCCAGAACGTACCTGAACCTGAAAATAATATAAAACATACTCCAAACACATATAATAGACTCTAGATAGGGCTGATATTATGGCACAATAGTGGTAAATATCAGGCCCTATCAGACCCTTTCCCCCATCTTTCAAGGAGTTTATTTAGTTGCAGTAGATTATGTGTCAAAGTGGACTGAGGCGCTGGCGAGTCCCACTAATAATGCTAGAGTAGTGATCAAGATGTTCAAATCAGTCATCTTTCCAACATTTAGGATACTTAGAGTGGTCATAAGCGATGGAGGAAGCCATATTATTAACAAGATTTTTGAGAGCATGCTTCAAAAAATGGTGTTAAGCACAAGGTGGCCACTCCATATCACTTTCAAACTAGTGGTCAGGTTGATGTCTCTAACAGGGAGATCAAGAGCATTCTACATAAAACAATGAGCATCACGCGCAAGGACTGGTCTGTGAAGCTGGACGATGCTCTCTGAGCATACAAAACAGCCTACAAGAATCCACTTGGGACCACCCCTTATCGCTTGGTTTATGGCAAGGCATGCCGTCTCCCTGTGGAACTAGAGTACAAAGCAACATGGGCTGTCAAATAACTTAACTTTGACATCAAATCCTACTGAAAGGCAATACATTCAACTTCATGAGTTAGAAAAGATCAGGCATCTCGCTTATGAGAGCTCTAATATCTACTAGGAGAGAACAAAGGCTTACCATGACAAGATGAATATTGGCAGGAGATTTGAGCCACACGACCAGGTGCTGCTCTATAATTTCAGATTGAAGCTGTTCCCTGGTAAATTGATATCAAGATGGTCTGGACCATTCACGATTAAGGAGGTCCGACCCTTGGAGCTGTTGTGTTGCTGGACACAAAAGGAGGAGAGTTTGTTGTGAATGGTCAGTGTTTGAAGCCACATCTTGCTCACATGATCATCGCTCAGGATGAAGAATTTCCCTTAAGCAATCCTTCCTTTCCCTGATCGGCTCACCAAGTCAAGCTAATGAATTAAACCAATCGTTTGGTGGGAGGCAACCCACTAATAAGTAAATATCACTGGAAAAAAACCCAGAAAAGTCGAGATACCTTAGCCCATGAACGAAGCATCAAAAACAGAGCTCCCTGGAGGGGAGCAGGCAGAAGGGTAATCCAGCCCAGGCATATGACACCCCCGATCATAGATGACCGGAAATGACACGGTCGATGATACCCAAAAGCCAATCAAAGGTTCTCAAATATTTCCAAGTTCCTTGGACTAGCAATCTGAGAACATCGACGCTCCTGTCAGATATCACTTAAGGCTTTTCAACCCGACCAAGCAATACCCGATAGTTAGTTTGTCCCGAACATGGACTAATATCATATGGAACCTGTACTTTAAAAACAATCTTTATGCATATATAATTATTTTTTCAAAAGCATCTTACACAAATTTTAAAGGCTAACCTCATGGTTTTCGGTAAACAAAATTTATATATAGGAAAAATCAACACGACTTTTGCAAGGATAATAAAAATACCACTGGCTAATGATGTTCCTTCCCGTCCTAGAGTAAGGTCTCCCACCTACTGGTAACCTGCATCACAAATGAGTCATGAGTAACTAGTTTACTTAGTGAGTCTAATCCAGCACCCCAACATATATCAATAATATCCCAAGCTATGAACTCCATTGGTATGGCGTGGTAATATATTCCATAACTAATAAAATATATATAAGGACTTTCATTCCGTAGATGCCAATCTTATCTTAAACAACACCTCCATGACACTCGCCATTCACTCATACTTATAATATATAAGGCCTTTCATTCCGTAGATGCCAATCTTATCTTAAACCCATAAAACCACTAAGGCTAACCGAGCCTAGCGGGAAGATAAATATAACCATCATCTATATCAGATATTCCAAGATCGAACATCTAACGCTGCATGCAGTTACACGGCTTCCAGGGTGCGACCCCATCATCGTGTCTCCATGACCTTGTTCCATATTGCAGGACAATTCACGGCAATGCGGGAAGTTCGGGAGAGTGAGTATACAATAAGACTTTCACATGATTTATACTTACATAGTTAATAATATACTTATATATTAGTACTCGAGAACAAGTACTAAGTCTCGGGATAAACCTCAAATAATTATTTGGAGTAATTCTTAAGTGTTTACTCAAGTTAAACACTTCAAAATTAAATATAGACCAAGAGACAATACTTAATCAATCAAACATATTTAGTATGCAATAGTGATCTACTCATTCATAACTCGTCAATCATGTATCTAGAGTCCTCTTTTAATCCATGACATTGGCTAAGGAAGACGAGACTCGAGCTTAACTAAACGTTCGCCACTTTCTTGTCACTCCCAAAACAGAATGAAGACAAGGCATGATCCGTCTGGTTTGATCACCCTCTTCGACCATATGAATTCAAAACAGAATGGTTTGAACATAATGTTCATCAGTCTGGTTCAGCCCCACTGTTGAAGATTCAGGAAAGCTACTAAGGAAAGTTCAGGGCAGGTTTATTTAAGTTTGGTTCAGTTCAGATTACATCCAACTATCTCATATCAGTTTAGGTAAGGAGTTTCAGAACAGGATGACCAGAGCTAAACCAAGAAAACACAGATGGAACACAACATGAACAACTGACACAAGGCGGAAGCATAGTAATCCAGACATGAAGCTTTACTTATTAAACTGATCCGATCAACTCATCAATCCTTACCGATTTACATCAAGAATTTTCTGAACTCAACTGGTACACCACTTATAGTTGAAGCCACGCCTACCCTGATCAGGACAACATCAAGCCAAGGTCGGATTCAATTATAACACAGCTCAAAGATGAACTAAGCCAACAGATCTGCGAAAGGAAACAGATCCGAAGAACATCTTACCGAGTTAAACTCAAATCTTATGGTCACGCCTAGCTCAGGCTTTTGAACGTGACTTAGACTGATCCTTGGTATCCCTCTAAGAATTATTCTGACAATAAAAATAACGCTTCATGGTCAGATTAAATCAAATCACAGAACCAAGCAGCTAGAGTTATCCGGTTTGCTTACCTTCATGATTACTCACGAACATAGCTAGGTTTGGTCCTAGAGATGAAGAGGAAATCGACCAAGATCTGCTCTGTTCCTCTCATCATCTTGGTCAGACATATGGAAAACTTCAGCTCAGTCAAGAGAAGAAGAAATCATCTTCACATAATTTTCTCTGATTTTTCTCTCTCTTCTTCTCTCAGATTTTCTCTGTTTTTCTCTGAATATTTTCTCTGTTTTTTCTCTCGTTTTTCTTGCAGGTTATGGACAACCAGAAGAGAGAAGGTGGTGTTTTATAACATAAGTAGTTGTTTCAGCTGATATTTTAACTCATGACAAAGCAAGGTTAAAATAGGACTTCTGGTAAGCTGCTTTATTACTCTTAGCAGGAAGCTGCTGTCCTTTCCCGCCCATGAACAAAGCTGCAAGCAGCTGGTGATAATCATTTGACTGAGTTAATGAGTAAGCACAGCAAGCAGCTTGTGAATTGCATGTGCCAGTTACTACATAAGCAACCAAGCAGAAAGGTGAATGGCATGTGACTTGATAAGTGAACAAGCAGGCTGGCTTAGGATGTGATGGTATTAGACGGGTCAAGATTATTAAAGACGCTGGTTGACAATTATGAATAATTTTTTGACCAAATATTTGTTTTCCTTCGGCTCTCGGAAAATCTCGTCCAGCTTAATAAAAATTCGACCAAAAGAATTAACACTCTACCAGAACTATCAAGGGAAGGTCTTTCGACCACACGACAGACTCGTCGAGACATTAATTCACTAGGTCAATTTTTATTTTTTTAACTCTGATCGACCAACTCCAAACTGGTCGAGCAAAATTTTTCTCGTCCAAAAATTCATTGGCTCGTGATGGTCATTACATTCTCCCCCCCCCCCCTCAAAAGAATTCGTCCAAGAATTGTCATAACATAGTTGTACACACTTTACTAAACACTGGAGGCTCTGCAAAGACCTCATAATAATCAGGTCTAAACTTATTCTCATCTTCTCATCTCAAAACAACTGATGGTTGGTACCCCCAAATACTTGATCTAACCAAGCTTTCTGATCTCAAATCATATGATATGGTGCTCACCTATCCGCAAAGGACCTTTAGGCTAGGCGAGTTAAGGTTGAAAATTTTCTGGTCTCAACAGTTCTATCATACTGGGTCTGATATATGATTACGCAATATCGGCTCACAAATTTTTAAATGCATAAATTGAAAGATTCTTTGGTCAATGGATAACATTTCCAACTCTGATAACCACTTAGTACTTGGTACAGATCAATATAACAGATTGTCGATTTCCCAACTTTTCCAAACTGATAATTTCTTTTCTGAGCATACACTTTGAAGATAACCAATTCTTTACATCACATAACTCTCATATACTGCGGTCTACATACTTCTTTTGACAGTTTTGAGTCTCTGAATACCATCACTTCTGAAACTTTTTTATCTGTCTTTCTCCCATACCAACAACATGAAATGTGGAATGTTAGGTGATATGCCATACATGAAGGTAACATCTCCGGTCTGGGCAATGTCAACTTGATTAACCGTGCAACAATCAAACAAGAACATGCACGATCAATCACACTAACATGATTTAGACCATGGGTGCTACTCTCAAATACACACACTCACCCCTTCCAAGAATGATTTCCCTTACATCATTCTATACACTTCTGATCTATATAGGACCCTCTTCATAATCTTCTGAACAATTCAATATCTCTGATATTTCCCATATCCAAGTATGGTTCTGTTGCTTAATTCATTCTTTTTTGGAGAATTCAACATGACCATCTATACCAAACTTAATTCATCAACTGAGTATTCTTGTACGACAAATTCATACTTTATGTATTGATATATCCTTGGCATTCCCATATGCCTTACGGTCATACCTCTTCTTGCACTCATCAATCTTCTTCAGCATTCACTTAACATCTCTTTTCTAATTAACCATTTTAATTTTCTGGTAGAACTTGAGTTCCTTCTCCCACGTCTTTTCTGACTAACCTCGTGTACAGAACACTCCTCATATTTTCCACTGAAATTATCTTCATTATGTTCCTCCTACGTTTTCTTTAAGTTTTAATCCTCTAACTGAGTTCATCAGATATGAATGGATAAGCCATCTTGATTTACTACTTGCAATCTTGAAAACTCTCCATTCCTTCCTTATAAGGCAGCCTAATAAACCACTCCAGTTTCTGGTTCATGGTTCTTGAGATCCTTCTCAATATCGACACCGGATTTTCCCTCCTCAAAGCATAAGCAACACCATTTGCTTTTCCTAAAGCTTCTTTGATCAGTCAACACTTGGATTCCTTCTCCATATTGAAATGGTCACCATGTACAACAAAACTTCCGCCAACTCCATCTCATGCATCGGATAATTTACCTTATTCTTCTTTAGTTCCCTTGATGTATAAGCGATTACCATATCTTCTTGCATTAGCATTTACCTAAACCAAAACACGATGCATCCATGCAACAACATATGACTAGATAGGCTCATGCAAAGCTAAAATGTATATAGACGTAGCGATTTCCTCTAACTGATTGCATACATCATCAATACTATTTCTCCATTCGAAGGTAACACCATTATCAGTCAATCAGCTTAGTGGTTGACATGGTTTCTAACTATTGAACAAACTATTGATGGTAACCGGCCAATCCAAAGAACTTTCTGACTAAGGGATCATAGATGACTGGAAAAGACACTGTCGATGCTCCCCGAAAGCCGGCCCAAGGTTCTCAAATATTTCCAAGGTCCTTGGCTAGTAATCTGAGAACATCAACGCTCCTATCAGATATCTCTTAAGGATTTTCAAACCGACCAAGTAATACCCGATAGTTAGTTCATCCCGGACATGGACTAATATCATATGGAACCCGTACTCTAAAAACAATCTTTATCCATATATTATTATTCTTTCAAAAGCATCTTATACAAATTTTAAAGGGTAACCTCAACGTTTTCGGTAAACAAAATTTATACATATGATAAATCAACACGACTTTTGCAAGAATAATAAAAATACCACTGGCTAAAGTTGTTCCTTCCCGTTCTAGAGTAAGGTATATCACCTACTGGGAACCTGCATCACAAATAAGTCATAAGTAACTAGTTTCTGGTAGAACTTGAGTTCCTTCTCCCACGTCTTTTCTGACTAACCTCGTGTACAGAACACTCCTCATATCTTCCACTGAAATTATCTTCATTATGTTCCTCCTACGTTTTCTTTAAGTTTTAATCCTCTAACTGAGTTCATCAGATATGAATGGAAAAGCCATCTTGATTTACTACTTGCAATCTTGAAAACTCTCCATTCCTTCCTTATAAGGCAGCCTAATAAACCACTCCAGTTTCTGGTTCATGGTTCTTGAGATCCTTCTCAATATCGACACCGGATTTTCCCTCCTCAAAGCATAAGCAACAGCTTTTGCTTTTCCTAAGGCTTCTTTGATCAGTCAACACTTGGATTCCTTCTCCATATTGAAATGGTCACCATGTACAACAAAACTTCCGCCAACTCCATCTCATGCATCGGATAATTTACCTTATTCTTCTTTAGTTCCCTTGATGTATAAGCGATTACCCTATCTTCTTGCATTAGCATTTACCTAAACCAAAACACGATGCATCCATGCAACAACATATGACTAGATAGGCTCATGCAAAGCTAAAATGTATATAGACGTAGCGATTTCCTCTAACTGATTGCATACTTCATCAATACTATTTCTCCATTCGAAGGTAACACCATTATCAGTCAATCAGCTTAGTGGTTGACATGGTTTCTAACTATTGAACAAACTAATGATGGTAACCGGCCAATCCAAAGAACTTTCTGACTAAGGGATCATAGATGACTGGAAATGACACTGTCGATGCTCCCCGAAAGCCGGCCCAAGGTTCTCAAATATTTCCAAGGTCCTTGGCTAGTAATCTGAGAACATCAACGCTCCTATCAGATATCTCTTAAGGATTTTCAAACCGACCAAGTAATACCCGATAGTTAGTTCATCCCGGACATGGACTAATATCATATGGAACCCGTACTCTAAAAACAATCTTTATCCATATATTATTATTCTTTCAAAAGCATCTTATACAAATTTTAAAGGGTAACCTCAAGGTTTTCGGTAAACAAAATTTATACATATGATAAATCAACACGACTTTTGCAAGAATAATAAAAATACCACTGGCTAAAGTTGTTCCTTCCCGTTCTAGAGTAAGGTATATCACCTACTGGGAACCTGCATCACAAATAAGTCATAAGTAACTAGTTTCTGGTAGAACTTGAGTTCCTTCTCCCACGTCTTTTCTGACTAACCTCGTGTACAGAACACTCCTCATATCTTCCACTGAAATTATCTTCATTATGTTCCTCCTACGTTTTCTTTAAGTTTTAATCCTCTAACTGAGTTCATCAGATATGAATGGATAAGCCATCTTGATTTACTACTTGCAATCTTGAAAACTCTCCATTCCTTCCTTATAAGGCAGCCTAATAAACCACTCCAGTTTCTGGTTCATGGTTCTTGAGATCCTTCTCAATATCGACACCGGATTTTCCCTCCTCAAAGCATAAGCAACAGCTTTTGCTTTTCCTAAGGCTTCTTTGATCAGTCAACACTTGGATTCCTTCTCCATATTGAAATGGTCACCATGTACAACAAAACTTCCGCCAACTCCATCTCATGCATCGGATAATTTACCTTATTCTTCTTTAGTTCCCTTGATGTATAAGCGATTACCCTATCTTCTTGCATTAGCATTTACCTTAACAAAAACACGATGCATCCATGCAACAACATATGACTAGATAGGCTCATGCAAAGCTAAAATGTACATAGACATAGCGATTTCCTCTAACTGATTGCATACTTCATCAATACTATTTCTCCATTCGAAGGTAACACCATTATCAGTCAATCAGCTTGGTTGTTGACATGGTTTCTAACTATTGAACAAACTAATGATGGTAACCGGCCAATCCAAAGAACTTTCTGACTAAGGGATCATAGATGACTGGAAATGACACTGTCGATGCTCCCCGAAAGCCGGCCCAAGGTTCTCAAATATTTCCAAAGTCCTTGGCTAGTAATCTGAGAACATCAACGCTCCTATCAGATATCTCTTAAGGATTTTCAAACCGACCAAGTAATACCCGATAGTTAGTTCATCCCGGACATGGACTAATATCATATGGAACCCGTACTCTAAAAACAATCTTTATCCATATATTATTATTCTTTCAAAAGCATCTTATACAAATTTTAAAGGGTAACCTCAAGGTTTTCGGTAAACAAAATTTATACGTAGGATAAATCAACACGACTTTTGCAAGAATAATAAAAATACCACTGGCTAAAGTTGTTCCTTCCCGTTCTAGAGTGAGGTCTATCACCTACTGGGAACCTGCATCACAAATAAGTCATAAGTAACTAGTTTCTGGTAGAACTTGAGTTCCTTCTCCCACGTCTTTTCTGACTAACCTCGTGTACAGAACACTCCTCATATCTTCCACTGAAATTATCTTCATTATGTTCCTCCTACGTTTTCTTTAAGTTTTAATCCTCTAACTGAGTTCATCAGATATGAATGGAAAAGCCATCTTGATTTACTACTTGCAATCTTGAAAACTCTCCATTCCTTCCTTATAAGGCAGCCTAATAAACCACTCCAGTTTCTGGTTCATGGTTCTGGAGATCCTTCTCAATATCAACACCGGATTTTCCATCCTCAAAGCATAAGCAACAGCATTTGCTTTTCCTAAGGCTTCTTTGATCAGTCAACACTTGGATTCCTTCTCCATATTGAAATGGTCACCATGTACAACAAAACTTCCGCCAACTCCATCTCATGCATCGGATAATTTACCTTATTCTTCTTTAGTTCCCTTGATGTATAAGCGATTACCCTATCTTCTTGCATTAGCATTTACCTAAACCAAAACACGATGCATCCATGCAACAACATATGACTAGATAGGCTCATGCAAAGCTAAAATGTATATAGACGTAGCGATTTCCTCTAACTGATTGCATACTTCATCAATACTATTTCTCCATTCGAAGGTAACACCATTATCAGTCAATCAGCTTAGTGGTTGACATGGTTTCTAACTATTGAACAAACTAATGATGGTAACCGGCCAATCCAAAGAACTTTCTGACTAAGGGATCATAGATGACTGGAAATGACACTGTCGATGCTCCCGAAAGCCGGCCCAAGGTTCTCAAATATTTCCAAGGTCCTTGGACTAGTAATCTGAGAACATCAACGCTCCTATCAGATATCTCTTTAGGATTTTCAAACTGACCAAGTAATACCCGATAGTTAGTTCATCCCGGACATGGACTAATATCATATGGAACCCGTACTCTAAAAACAATCTTTATACATATATAATTATTCTTTCAAAAGCATCTTATACAAATTTTAAAAGGTAACCTCAAGGTTTTCGGTAAACAAAATTTATAAATAGGATAAATCAACACGACTTTTGCAAGAATAATAAAAATACCACTGGCTAAAGTTGTTCCTTCTTGTTCTAGAGTAAGGTCTATCACCTACTGGTAACCTACATCACAAATAAGTCATAAGTAACTAGTTTCTTGTAGAACTTGAGTTCCTTCTCCCACGTCTTTTCTGACTAACCTCGTGTACAGAACACTCCTCATATCTTCCACTGAAATTATCTTCATTGTGTTCCTCCTACGTTTTCTTTAAGTTTTAATCCTCTAACTAAGTTCATCAGATATGAATGGATAAGCCATCTTGATTTACTACTTGCAATCTTGAAAACTCTCCATTCCTTCCTTATAAGGCAGCCTAATAAACCACTCCAGTTTCTGGTTCATGGTTCTTGAGATCCTTCTCAATATCGACACCGGATTTTCCCTCCTCAAAGCATAAGCAACAGCTTTTGCTTTTCCTAAGGCTTCTTTGATCAGTCAACACTTGGATTCCTTCTCCATATTGAAATGGTCACCATGTACAACAAAACTTCCGCCAACTCCATCTCATGCATCGGATAATTTACCTTATTCTTCTTTAGTTCCCTTGATGTATAAGCGATTACCCTATCTTCTTGCATTAGCATTTACCT
>MU108089.1:3978-32975 GCA_012274485.2 Sinapis alba
AAAAAACGTTTCGCGAAGTGCTACAAAGCAAAACGCAAGCCGTTAATCATTTGGTTTTATTGGAGATCGTTTACAATTGATCACAACCATAAATGATAATTAAGCCAAGACCCGTTTTGCAAACTCGCTTATAGCGTTCGCAGAAACCGTCAATGAAGGCCTTTAGATTGTTTCTCAGACTCGCTTTTTAATAGCGTCCGTGGAAACGAATCGTTTTTATAACGTTTTAAGAATCATAAATCAATAAACGTTCGCGATAGTGCTATAGAGCAAAACGCAAACCGTTATGAAATACTGAAGAAACGTATCGCGGAAGTGCTAAAAAGCAAATCGCAAACACCATTTCAAAAAACGTTTAGAAATCCTTGAATAAACCGTTTAGTAAATCGTTTACAATCCGATTAAAGCTTTTGAACAGAAGCGATTTAGAGTTAAGATTGTATAAGTCGGAATACCGAACTGATATAAACGATAATAATAAAGCGATGTTAAGGAAATAGATGAATCAAAATACGAATTAAAACCGATAAACAAAACGCATTCGAATAAAGATGGAGGCGAGATATGATCTCTTTCCTTAACTCTAAATATTCGCTTCGTAGTGAGACGAAATTGTACGAATACCGAGTCCCAGGATACAACCATGGTTGACGATTCACACTTCACTCGTGAATGTCCTATCGAACTATAACTACGAAACACTCTCGAGTATAGACTTACGCTAAGGGGTTTGCTGGTTTTCGCTAAGAGAAGTATGAAAAAGGTGAGAAATGAAAGAGGAGGAGACGAGCTATTTAAAGAGATGAATGAGATTTGATTTTCATAACTGATACGAAAATATCTCGAAAATCTTGGGAGTTAATGCGTTGAGAAAATTACTCCGCAAGATCTCTCTTTGTTGACTCGGTTATGATCCGTTCCGAACAGATAAACTTCGTGTCGTTTTTGAACGAACTCCACGTTGTTTACACACGAATGTCATGCTGTTTTTCCATAAACGAAATGGCAAAACCATTGGGCTTAAGTTGGTCCAAAAAGAATCTTATTGGGCCGGAGGCCCTCCACCAAGACCCAAGACCCAAGACCCAAGACCAAGCCCAAGCCCAAGCCCAAGCCCAAGCCCACGCCGAGCCGGACGGCGGCGGCGGCGCGCGCGTGGGGGGCTCTCTCATCCTTTGAGCCGTTTGATAGCTCTTAATGAGATTGCATATATATAATGCTCTCACTCCCTTCATTTTGCCGATGTGGGACGTTTATAAAAACACCACTTAACATGACCTCTTGGGCTTTTTTGTTGCAAGCCCATTTCTTTCACTTTTTCAATTTAAAATTGATCCAACAACGTCTTCCTTTAATTCGGCAATAAGGCTCGTCTTATGCAAACGTTGATGATTGTAGTTTTTGTTTTCTTCTTAATCAACGTAAAATTTTCTATAGGTTTATATATTTAAACATTTTTGTACGAAATGATAGTAGTTGTTGTGAGATAACAAACTAAATCCCACATTGGAGAATTAGACAAGAAGTGTCTAATATATAAAGAGATGTCCAACTCTAATTAGTACGAGGTTTTTTGGAAAGGAACCCAAAAGTAAATCCATGCGAGCCAGCCTCTTAGGTCCAAAGTGGACAATATCGTACTAATCGGATAATAAAGAGTTGGACATGGGATTTCACGATCCCAACAATTGGTATCAGAGCTGTTGACAAGAAATCTGCAAGAAGACCAAAAATACACTTTCGAGATATGAATGAGACCCTTCAAAAAATGAATGAGAGGTATGTGGTAGAGATCAAGTCAAAAGATCCTGGAAGTCAGTTGTGGGACACGAGATGAATGTGATCCTTAGTTTGATGGGGAGAATGTGAGATAACAAACTAAGTCCCACATTGGAGAATTAGACAAGAAGTGTCTAATATATAAAGAGATGTCCAACTCTAATTAGTACGAGGCCTTTTGGAAAGGAATCCAAAAGTAAATCCATGCGGGCCAGCCTTTTAGGCCCAAAATGAACAATATCGTACTAATCGGATAATAAAAAGTTAGACATGAGATTTCACGATCCCAACAGTTGTGTGGTCCAAATTAAATAGAAGCGTAAATCGTTATTCTACTGATTATTAGTGGTTCCAATTAACCAGACGACGACTGAATTAATCCCAATCGCACGCTTTCATGCAAATCGTGTACACGTAAGACATAAAACTCAGACCCATCAATTGGGATAATATATTGGAGTAAAATTTTACTTCATTTTAGTGTTACACTATTTTATAGTAAAATATGAAATAATACATTAGAGATGCCCTGACCAGTTATTTATAATGGACATATTAGCATATATATATATATAAGTCTAAGAACATGCAACTAAAATTAGGATGATTCCAAATACAATAAACAAAGAGTCAATATTATTGACATGAAATTACGATGTGAACGTACTCTTTTGTTAGACAATTAGAATACCGCAAATCATTGATCTTATCCCAGACAAGCTGGTTTACTTTTTCATGAAGTCAATAAAAACATTTGTCCTCAAAAATTTAACATGTTATTCAACGGTGCTAGGACCACAAAATAGTTAAAACCGATGGTACATATAATATTATTTCGAACTTCTTCAGAAGAAACAAAGAGCAAGAAAAAATTAACAAATTCAAGTGGACCATATACCATGCATGAAAGATATTTGTTAACGAGGGGATGAAATTTGATTGGGCAGCTATTTAATACTTTTAGTATTTATTATCTCACTCGGATAAACTTTAAAGTTCATTTTGATTCTAGATAGTCTAAATAATTATCTTTCTACCATGGTGGTAAGTAGGTCTTCGAAATAGTTTAAATAGTATATTGTCATTTGTGTTTGCAATATATAGGAGTAAAATAAACAAAAAAAGGAATAAAATCAAATTTAAATTTTTCAAAAAATATCAATAGATTTATTTATGAATATTTCCTTTATAACATGTTTATAATTTGTATTTCAAAACAGAGAAGCTTTCAACGCCATTAAATTTTTATTTTTATTAATTTAATAAGATTTAGTTTATTGGAGATGATATATAATAAATAAATATATATATGTTATAAGAAAATAAATCTTAGCTGTTTTTCAAAAAAAGCATCAACGATAGGATACATGAGTGACATTTTGTGACCTGTTTATCATAACATACTGTGACCTATTTATCATAACATTTCTAAGTAATATAAAAAATTTTCATTAACTGCAGTTTTAAAATTTTCATTATGTTATTCAGTTTTCTTAAAAACCCTTTCTGTGACTCATTATTTGCGATTACATATGTAAATATCTTTGCAAGACTGGCTCAAAGACCCCAGTGTCCCCATATACATCAACTTACGTCTG
This sequence comes from Sinapis alba, assembly GCA_012274485.2. Lineage (NCBI taxonomy): Eukaryota > Viridiplantae > Streptophyta > Magnoliopsida > Brassicales > Brassicaceae > Sinapis > Sinapis alba. The sequence continues at coordinate 7,356 of MU108089.1, forward strand.
GCATTGAGCTTAATGTAACTCACATTCACATATCAGAAGTCATACAACCCTAACATGCATAAACTTTTATTTTCATTCGTATGAATGTTAAAACAGGTTATCATAAAAATACAAAAACAGTGGCAATGAAATATTCCATATAATAGTGGTTAGTGTTTGTGTTATCACTGTATGTCTGTATCACCATATGATTTCAAATTTCATATGTTTTTGTACCAGAAAAAAACACAATATTGTATCGTTTAAATTTTGAGTTACGAGATTACTTGTTAAATTTGGGGAATATCAATCATAATAGCGGAAATTAGTTTTTGTTCTGAAGGTAGCACAACAATTTAAAAATTCCAAGATAGCATAAATATCATTGGATGAAAAATATTTTTATTCTAAATAATTTTACAAAAGTAAAATATTATATTTGGTTTCCTTTTCAGTATGGAGTTTAGTGCGTATTACGGACAATTATCTCAAATAATCCTAAAATATTTTTTTCACCAAAATAGTTCACTAAAAGGAAAATGACCAAATTAAATAAAGTTTTATTAAAAAGTAAAGAATATTTCTATTTTTATTTTATAGATATTTAATATATAATTATTTAAATAAATGATTATAATTTATTATTATTCTCAAATAATTTGTTATTGAATTTGAATTTTTATTAGTTTTTTCTTCTCTGATTTTTTCAAAACAAAAAAAAATTAAAACTTTTTTTTTTAAAATATTTTTTTGTTTTGAAATCCAATATTTTTTGGAAACTATTTTGGAATTTTTTATATAAATTTTTAATATTTATTTATTTATTTTTAAAAATTCTAAACCACACATCCAAAACCACATCTTCAAATATAAACGTTAGATTTATATTAATTAACCGTAGAAATATAAATGTCTATTTTACCTATTTAATGAAACAATTTAACCCTTTGGAGGTATATTTGTGATAAAGGTTTTTTAGAGTCATCCTAGAGAATTTCTTTACGTATTACTACAAATGAGTTTTTAGTCATTTTAATATTAAATTTATATTACATCTTTCTTTTTTTGATAAAAAGGTTTGAAGTGAAATATCCATTTTCTCTGAATCCAAGATCAAAGTATGTAATATAGTTCTAATTTAACTATTGTTCGTTCTATTGATCTCTATACATTGTTTTTAGTGCTTCTCAAGTTGAACTAGTTACAATTTAAGATTAAAAAGTATTGTATTTGACAAAAAAAAAAGGGTAGTGTACTGAAACAATGTTTAGTGATTGGTATTTTTGAACATTGTCCTTATGTTCATGGAAGGTATCTGTATTACTTTACGTCACAAGAACTTTAGGTTAGAGCCTTAAAGCACCTTCAATAGAGGTTGTATCATGAATTTATATATATATTATAAAATTATTAATTTTACGAAAAGCTCAAATCCAAAGTTTCTTAAAACAAATGTTCATGCAAGGTATTGTACAAACTTTATGCCACAAGAACTTGGCCACACAAGAAGAAAATACCACATACATAAGTTTTACTGATCGGACATTTGAATAATCGACCTGTTTATTCTCAGCTGAGCATATTATGATTTTTCAACTACACCACAATTTTAGAGAAAGGTAGTCATCGTTTAATATTTTTTAAATAATTACATTTTAAGTTTATTTTGGTTAATAATGGAGATTGTAACAATAATAATGATCCAAATGCAAGCATCAGAAACTAAACTGTTGGTTACAATAATATATTTCATTGAGCAGGTTGAAAATAGTTATAGATTGCTAGATAAACATAAAAGCACAAATGACGGAGAACGTTTATAACAATGAGAAGTATGAAACTCTTACGCATTTATTATATTAGTAAAACAAAATAAATATTCAAATATTAAGCTCTTGCATGCTTTTCAAACTGTAGTTATATTTCGAAAAGGAAACTATTCATAGCTGCTTCAAGTGCATTCGAAACCAGACGGAACCTTCTTGTTACACTTGTTGAGAAGAACACTGAGAGATATAGGAACGTTAAGGTTGATTCCAAGAACATTAGCTCTAAGAGCAGTGCAGAGACAAACAGCAGCCTCAAGGTCAGCCAGACCTTGAACAAGCGAGCAGCATGGCTGTGCTGATGGCTGACCCAACTGTATGTTGAGTAAGTCGCTTAGGACATTTCCGCATACACCGAGCTTGAGGACATCTATAGGACAGTTTCCGGATGAACCAGGGGTGCTAGGAGGTGTGACAGGCCTAGGGTTTGGACTTGGAACAGACGGACTTGGGACATGCTTGGGAGGGCTGGGACTTGGGCCAGGCTTGGGTTTGGGACTTGGACTGCAGCCACAATCAGTTGCAGCAGTCAACGTGAAAAAGGTGATGTTGAAGGCAAAGAAAAGAGCAAGAGAGGCTAAGTTCTTTGAAGCCATTTTTCAAAAGATAGACTGTGTTATAAGGATTAAGGATTATTGAGTGTGTTTGAGAGAGAGATGGAGAGAAATGAAGAGAAAGTGTTTGTTTTTATAGGGTTTTGTGAGAATGTGAAGAGTACCAACTTCTTGTTTAACAATCAAAATTATATAATTACGTATCATTCTGCAAAAATATCTGATCCTTTATGGTATACAAATTGTCAATGATGTTATCACTACCATCATGAATTCCCCATTCATTTATTCCATCTTTGACTCATTTATATTACATCATAGGCTCATACCATCTATAACTTTCACGTCTGGTACAAAATGTTCTACTCTATGTGAGAATTTCAAAAATTGTGTATCCTTTTATGTTATAAATTAGGAGGAGGTCAATATATCCAGCAATGATTCTGGTTGGGCTTTGAATCTCGTGTGCTACAGAGAGTTTGTATTTATGGACAAAATCGTTTTCGGAACGGATACTGTATTAGATCGACAAAACTGAAAAAAAAAAACAATAAAGGCCTTCCGTTTAGTATGAGTAAGGTTGTCCTAGAGTTTTTGTTATTTGGTCTCAGTTAAGAGAAAACTAATAAAAATCAAAGGGAGAACATTATAAAATGAGTTATTTTTGGGTTCACCCCCTAGAGTGAACCTCTAGGTTCACCACCCAATGAAAACTTGACATGTTATATTGTTTTTTTTAAAGAAAAAATGTTAAAAAATAGAAAATAATGAAAATTACAAAAAAGAAATTTTTTTTAATGTTGTTAACATCGTCAGTAAAACCCTAAATAAATTTTAAACCCTAAACACAAAACGCTAAACTCTCAAAAAATTTAAATCCTAAATACTAGACTCTAAACCCTAAATACTAAACCCTAAACCTATGGGTAAACCCTAAACCTTTAGATAAACCCTAAACCCTTGGGTAAATCCTAAATCTTTGGGTAAATCTTAAACCCTAAAGGAAACCCTATTACTACTATTTAGGGTTTATCCTAGATTTAAGATTTACCCAAGGGTTTATGATATACCCAAGGGTTTAGGGTTTACCCAAGGATTTAGGGTTTACCCAAGGGTTTAGAGTTTACCCAAAGGTTTAGAGTTTATCCAAGGTTTAAGGTTTAACCAAGGGTTTAGGGTTTAGTGTTTAGGATTTAATGTTCAAAGTTTAGAGTTTAGTATTTATGGTTTAAGGTTTTACTGACGGTGTTAACAACGTAGTTTTTTTTTTTAATCTATGCTGTTTTTTATTTATTTTTATCTTTTTAATTTTAAAAATAAATAATGATGTGGCAAATTTTCATTGGGTGGTGAACCTCTAGATTCACCCTAGGGGTGAACCCAAGAATAACTCTTATAAAATTTCTAACAGCTTTCATGAGCAAAATCCTGAAAGAAAGATTCTCACAATCATTATCTTAATTGATTTTCATTTTATATGACAATAACTTAGTGTTTGACTGGTTGAAACACAGTGATTGTGGTTGCAGTTTGGAGAGTTTGTGGATATGGATGTATATGGTTTCTAATGTTACTAAGCGATTTGTACAATTAGTACATCGGTCAGAAATTGGTATTTTGCGGAGTATTTGTGACTGGTTGATTTTGAAATATTTCAACAGTTTAATAATAAATTACTAATAATGATATATTATAACATTATTAAGATATTAAAAACATACTATTATGATAAAGTATAATAAATATTAATATAACAATATTAATAATTTTATTATTTTTACTTAATTTATTTTAAATTTAGATGATAGTTATAAGTCAATAAATTTTTTTTTGAAGATTTATATTAGCATTTTGGAAGAATATTTTGTTTCGATTATATATGTATCTATATATATATTAATTTTTAAAATTATAGTGAATATTTTAGTTTAAAGTTTTTATAAAATAAAATGTGATACTATTAGTCAATTTAAATTAAAATATAATATATATATATATATATATATATATATATATATTTTTATAATATTTCAATTTTAAAATTAGTTTAAAATTTTAAAATATCTATAAAAAATATTTTATATTTTTTATTCAACCGCAACCGCTTGCAACTGCAAACGCTAGTGAGAACCGTTTTTTAATTTTGAGAAGTTTATAGCGGTTTCAAGCGATTTATAGCATTTTTGTGATTCTTGCAAATCGCCAACGACTGCTACAAACTACAAAAGCTGGGTTTACAGGTGGTATCGGAATAACCAATTAAACCTTAAGTAGTTTTAGAGAACTAAGAGCATCATTAACAATGAGATACTCACTTGGGTAACTCAACAATATAATAACAATAATTGTACTTCAATTTAGTTAAACTTTTAATCTGATAAAAGACTAAATTAATAATGTTGTAACATACATGGAAAAGAAACATATGCATAAACATATGTATAAACGATGTATCAACACATAAAGGTATGGGTGTCAAAATGAACTAGCTCGCTAACTCAACTTAGCTCATAATGAGTTTGGGTCTTCATAAGCTAGGCCAACTCAGATCATTTATTATATGAGTTTCAGTATGTAAAATCGAACTTAAATCATCAAAATCTTGAGTTAAATGAACTATCTCGTGATCAAATATAAAAAATAAAATTATAAAACAACTATAAAATAAAATATAGAATGTAATATAATTTAAATATTCAAAATATTTATAATATTTTATGAAATATAATTTAAATTTTCATAATATACTTTAAATATTATATATTAAAAATCCAAAACACTAATATTAAATACATAATAAAAACAAAACCTAATAATAAATTAAATTCATGCTAAATCAGTGATCCCAAAATATATTACACATAAGAGTTTTCAAATGATTCATATTCAAAGTCTTCATTTGTTCAAATCATAAAGATATATATTCAGTGTGAGAGTCTTAAGAATATTTTGTTTTACATTTTAATTATAAAGATATATTATATGAGGACTAATATCAATATTCTTTTATATTTTTATCTATCTATATTTTAAAATTTTAGTTTTACATTTTAATTTTAGAAAATAAATATGATTAATATAGCAATTGTATTTTCTTACATGCATGTCATGATTAATATAAAATTTGTATTTTGTGATAAAGGTTTAATGTAGTTCACCAAATTACATCCACATACAAAAAAAATTTTTTTATTGAAAGCGATATTGAGTTTACATAGTACAAGTTTAGATTTACTTTTGAATATAAGATATATATAGTACTAAGTCTGTGATCCGATATAACATTCATAATAACTTGTTACAATATACTTAATGCAACGGAGTGATATGCTCAAATTTACTATAAAATCAACTTTGCAATGTAAAGTGTTAGTTGAAATATTTAAGGATCAAATTTATAGGAACTGGGACCACTCAATAAAATTTTGGTTTTGGATTAAGTTAGACTAATAGTAGAAGCAATAAAAGAAATTAAATTAGACCGGCTATAAGACAAATGGAAGAAAGTAATAAATCCAGAGAAATCAATCAGCACAATTTCAATCAAACAAATATCATAGTTTAATGAAGAACAATTCTAGAATTCAAAGCACACCAATTATTTTTTGCTGCATAATAATTGTGCTGATTGATTTACATTTCATGCGAACTACAAATAATTGTGGTTATGTGACCATTAGCTACGATTAGCAACAAAAAAAAGTTCTGTAGCGTCGGATTTGTGGATATCATCCAAACGTGGCTACTTGTGGCCACTCTTCCACTACATAGCCACAATACTATTTTGTGCTAATATCTACAAACAGCAACATACATATTTGTAGTTTTATCAACCACAATATGCCACAAACTTAGTTGTAGCTTTATCACAAAATAGCCACAAACAATATTGTAAAATAGTTTTGTTGCTAATTTACATTCGTACCTTTTTAAATTAATATAAATATAAAATAAAATAATATAATTTTAAAAATAAAATAAAAATTATATAAAATAACAACAAACAATATTGTAACAATAGTTTTGTTGCTAATTTACATTCATACCTTTTTAATTAATTTAAATATGAAATAATATAATATATAATTGAAAAAGTAAAAATAAAAAATTATATAACCAAATTAATCAATAAAGTAAGATTTACAATATATTCATAATCCTTTCTTTTACAAATAGTAAACAGAAAAATAGCATATCCCCTTTTAGTGTGACAACATGCACCCACCACCAGTCCTACTCAAGATCACCTATATATCTCAGTTTCAAGTTCGGAAAAGTTGGTCTTAACTCCTCCACAGTCCTTGTCAGGAAATCAAGAATGCCAACCTTCGCTGCAAGCATCACAAAAGATGAATCCAACAATATTATTCACGTTTAGCTATAAGGTGATCAAAAAGATGTCTCAATGGTCTTCTCTATATGCATCATTCTTAAATGAATGCCACACATCTCTCTACATAGCTCTTAGACATGATTGATCAACCATAACTCTTAGAGATGGTTGAGTAACATAAATACTTAAATATTAAATTCTATCTAGTAAATCAATAGTTGAAAGGTATAATGGTTGAATTTTGTAAATAGGTATGGCCGTTCAGATACAGGTCGGTTCTTTCGTGTATCGGGTTTTTTGGGTTTTGAAATTAGGCTTCATTCGGGTATTATAAATTTTTGAGTCGGATTCTGATGTATAAGAACCTGAAAAATAACCAAATAACCAAAGTATCTAAAACGGGTTCGGATATTATACCCAAAGTAATTATAGTACCCGGTTTGGTTCTAATTTTTGTATCCATATTAATCAAATTTACTCAAAATAATCAAAAATACCGATTAGACACAGTTTTATTTGGGTATTTTTTATCCAAACTATCATATTTTATCTGAAAATACTCAAAAGTACTGAAAATAATTATTATATTTAACTTAAAATTCTAATTTAAAATGTTTAAATAATTATAAGTATAATTATAACTAGTATTATATATATATATATATATATTTTTTTTTTTTACATTTCGATTATCTTCGGATACTCATTCGGTTCTTGGTTCGGATCGGGTTCGGGACCGGTTCTCCGGATATAACAATTTAGGACCCATTCGGATATTTATCCATGATCTAATTGGTTCGGGATCCTGATTTTCGGGTCCGGATATTTTGTCCAGGTCTATTGTAAAGCTGCTTAACGGTAATACTTGGATTGTAAAAAGCATGTATGAGAGAAAGAAAGCATTCAAACTTGATGGTCTGTTGTGATTTGCACAAAGGAAAACATAGTGAATGTTATACCAAATGGCTTAAAAGATACGTACAAGGTTTGGTAAATATGATTGAAGTACCTCTATCTAGACAGAAACTTCTGCTCGCCTAACCTACTGGACAAAGCTTCATATGCATCACTTGCCCTCTTGTATGGCTGTTCATTTAAGACCATTAAAACGTTCAAATATCTGTACAATTATTAACTTATATATACAACACACTAAAAATTAAGAAATGGTACCTGTTCACACTTTGCCCTGGGGTTTCTTTGGTAATTCCTAACTGACTATTGGCCAATTACGCCTGCTTATAAAACATGAACTTGCTGATCAGCCAAGGTACCACCACATTTCATATCCAAGCGCTTGTCCCCGCCATGATAAAATAAGGTCCTCCAACGAGAGATAACAAAAGAGACTGAAGCTGAGAGTCAAGATCAGGGCCGGCTTAAGGATAGGGGCCAGCAGTGCACCCGCCCCAGGGCCCAGGCCAGGGTTAACGTGTAAAGGGGCCCATATATTTTTTTTTCTTTTTGTTACGCAAATCTAAAATATTTCAATTATGTTCTTCTTAAAAACTTTGTATAATTGTACAGCCGAAATATCAAAAAAGAAAACGTCAAATTTATGTTAAATTATTAGGCCTTATGGATCATTGCGGAAATATATCATTTTAATAATTTTCTTATGAATTTGAGTTTTATACACATATAATAAATAATAAAAATTAAATAGTTTAATTTGGAGTAATAAATAATTAAAGGGCCTATTTTAAATCTTGCCCTAGAGCCCACTATACATTTGAGTCGGCCCTGGTCAAAATTGCCAAACTACTGGTACACTTCGCGGAGAGGGGTCTCCTTCTTCTTTCTTGGTGTGTTGTAGAGATGATGTGTGGAAGGTCGCGTAGGGTTTTTGCTGGTGGCTGAGATAACGGACAGAAATATTTCCCCCCTAATTTTTAGATTTTCAGGTTGCCACGAACTAGTCTGTATTTAATAGTATCAACTAGATGACATTGCACCTTGTGAGGACTAATATATATCCAACCAAATTCTAATTGTGATATAATTTTTTTTCAATCAAAATCAAAATTATTTAACTAATTTTAAAAATTAAATTAATCAAAATTATATAATTTAATTTTCTTATTACAACAAAATTTAGATATTAGCTTATTACTTGTAAATTTTTTTATTTCTTCTATCATCAAACAACACATAAAAAAAATCATAATCATAATAACTAAGAAAGTTCTATTAATATTATAAAATCATATAAAAATAAAAATCTACAAAATAAAATTATAATTACCAATTATCATTAAAACCTATAAAAGCAGACTTCTTTTCATTAAATAATAATATAAATGCTGGAATATTTTTTCCCGATGATTCATACGAACATTAGGTTAATTGGATTTTATATAAATTTCTTATTCATAAGATTTTATAATAACACTTATTAACAAAATCTACAATAATTAAAATTATATTTCTATTTAACTAAAATCTTATTAACTAAAATAATAAATTTCTTGTAAAAGCAGGATTTTTAATTATAACAGCACGAAATTTTATTCTTTGGACTCACTGGTTTTGATTGGTAAGTTGATATTAATAAAACTCATAACACTATATAACTCTTTCATGGTATAAAAGAGAAAAAATCTTGCTTTTAAAAATTATAAATAAATAAATATCTCATATGATTTAATATTACTAAATTAAACATAATATTAATATGTACATAAAATTATTGTTAAAATATGATAATACTCATTAATAATTATTCTAAATATAATGAATAATATTTTTTAATAATCACTAAAAAAATTAAAAACCAAAAATTCAATACTTATTAATTAAAATTAATGACTAAATTTAAAATCATGGAAAATCTAACACATAAGTCTCTAAAACTAATAAAAATGTATTTTGTATAACGGTCGGCAAATTTTATATGATAAATTCCATGTAGTGTTAATCTAATTCATAGTTATTACATATATATATTCATTTGAATATATTTATTTTGTATATTTTATGAAATAAAAATATTATCATTTTATCAAACACTTAAATCTTACCTAATAAAATAAATTTCATTTCATTAAAATCATAAAACTTAATAAATCAATAATAACATTTTGAAATATGTTCAATTAAAATTTTCTAATATTGTGCTTTGGTACGGGTTTAAATGACGTTTTAAAAATATTATGATTTTGCATTTTGGCACAGGTTAAAAATTTATCTAATAAAATAATACATTTAATATATAGATCAGGTGTAATTATCTTTTCTCCTTAAAATCTCACATTTTGGCATTAATTTTAGTTTTAAATTACGATTTTGTATTTTGGCACGGGTTAAAACCTAAGAAAACAATAAATAAAATATTTTACAGTTTTTGTTGAAATTTCACTCTTTACAAACCTAAAAACTAAATATTTATCATTGTTAAATATGGTTTCAACTTTTACTCACAAATTTATTATTCGAAGATTTCAAATTTTACGGTTATAATAGAATTAAGATATAACATTTATAAGAACTTATTTTGCTTCCAGATTTTTAATTAATGTATGGTACAAGAGAAAATTACTACCTAAAATTTTGATACACTTCTAAATAAATAAAAAATCAACAAAAGAAATTCCTAGCGGATAAAATTTAGTATATTTTAAATACACACTTTCACCATTATATGTTGTAAGTCATATCAAATTATACCAACCTTATTAGGTATTTCTATGTAATATATCTCAACTTAGCAACCAAAACCATTATGGTAAGATCAACAACGACGCAATTCGAATCTCTTCTTCGTATTGAGACGCCAAAACCATTATGTTGATTGTTGGCACATGATCATTCTATAGCGCCCAGACTTGCCTAGGGGGGTGGCACTCAAAGAGAATATGATTCTTGACCTCGTGCTCTGAACCGGCTAGAGCTCCTTTTGAAACCTTCCACAAGAAGATCCATAGAGATACATGAAGCTTGAAACAGTCCAATGCCCATCGCATATACTGGCATCAACATGACAACTAACTTTAAGAGCATTCCCTTTCCCAAAAAATAACCCACATTAGTTAATCTACTCTAGAGGGTATATTCAATTCGATATTTGGGATGGTTTGAAGCAAATAACTTCACAATATCGTAAAGAAAGATTGAACCGTACGAGTGACAAAATTACAAACAAACGAAATACGTTATACATCAACTATATTGCTTTGATCATCAATTTAACTCGTGACTTTCCTCATTGCCACACACTTCCTCTAACATTTCCATAAACCCTTTCTTTTTATTCCCTCTCATTGTTGTTGTCGTCATGGAGCTGAAACGATTCTCATGCATTGATGCTTCTTCAAATCTTGTCCACAGCTCTTTCTTTAGAGTACTCTCACCCGCTCTTGGTCTGTTTTTCGTCATTACACTCTCTGCCTCTTTCAAAAGTGGAGTACTCTCAAACACCATTGACTTGCTTCCCTCTAAGAACAAAGATCACAAACAGAGATCATAAGACCTTATGAATGTCCCAAAACATAAAAATCATTGAAAGGTTCTTTTTATAATACCTTTTGTCTGTGCTGCTTCTGGTATAACGCTTGTAAAAGCAAAAGAGGATACAGTTTCATCAGTTGGTTTCTTCTCATTCACAGGTGGTTCCAATAAAACAGATGTTTTAGGAGGTGAAAACCACCAAACCGGCGAGGCTTCAAGATCGGTTTTCCTAGCTATTGGAACATGTTTTATTCCCATAAGCTCTGGATACTTTGAATAGAGATCGTCTGATTCATCTATACCAGACGATTCAGAGCTCTGTGAACCATTAAAAGTGCTAGCTCCCAATTCAGAGCAGGAGGACTTACAAGCCTCTTGCTTTCCCCGTTGAGAAGATTGAGGAACTGGCTTAAACAGTGTACTAGTTTTCGGAGGAGACATCTTCAAGCAAGGAGTTATTAGAAGCTCAGACTGGATATTTCTCCTGATGACAGGTGAAGGCAATGGCTCACACTCTACCAAACTTTCAGATAAATCCATGACATGGCCTAAAGAGTTACCAAGTCCTGCAGTCTTCATCGACTCATCTCCTAGACAACCATCACTTGTTTCTTTAGAAGCTTGAAGCGGTTGATTTGCAGCAGCATTTGGAAACACCCTTTTGGATTTCAGCTTAGTTTTAAGGAATTCAGATTTGCCCAAGGGGAGTGGTGTTAACATAAAGAGTTGTCTACCCTTGTCAGCGTTATGATCACCACCACGCCATGCCACAAGAGGAGAAGGAGAGACTAAGGATTCAAATTGAGTAGGCTCAGGACTCTCAACATCGTACAACTCTTCTTCTTTGCTTGTACTCATCAGAGACTGTTCTTCCTGATCCTTGGAAAGCAATTGAGAACTGGATACCGCTTCTTGCAACCGAGGAAACCATGGCTGTAATAAAAGCTCTAAAGGTAAATGATCTAACACTAGAAGGAAAGAAAAACATTATGGGTCAAAGGAATGTAACCTTTAGTGAGGAATCCATATCGGACAAGACAGATCTAAATGACTTAACTTCTTCTGTCCCTTGTTGGCTCAAAGTCTTAAGCTTTGTGGCTTTCACAACGAGTTCATCAATCTGAGATTCCAAAACATCCATTCATTAGTCTTTAACCAAATAGAAAAACAGACAAAATAAGACAAGAGTTCTCACGCAAGGACCTGGTGAAGAAGAGATGAGATATCAGAATGTACAAGGTAGAGTAGATCCAATTCACAATCATCTCCATGTTTGTCTTCTTTTTCTTCTTTAACTGCAAAACAATCAATCAATCACTCAGAGAACGAATCCATGTCTAAGATTAGAAGAGAAGCGAGAAGATTACCTGTTTCTCTAACAAGAGTATCTCTTCTGCTCATGTAACGTTCCATTTCCCTAAACCCTATGAGGTAAGATTGTGCTTCTACCAAAGAAGCTTCGATTTAGCAATGATATGGATCTGGAGAAATCGCAAACAAAAAAAACAATTGGTATCTACACGATTCCCTTCGAAACTGAAAATAAGAGGAAGAGGAAAGGATAGAGAAAGCACCTTGATGAGATAGTGCTGGACGCGCCGTAGTTAGGGTTTCTAGAAGGCGGGATTTTGAAATTTCGAATTCGGGTTTTGGTGTTCGAAGAAGATGACAACAATGTTCAATGTACAGTCTAGAGAGAGAGAGAGAGAGATAAATAAATTATTTTTGTTAATTTTATTATTCAACTTTCGGAAGAATAAAGTTTGATATCGTCGATTTAAACGGGCCTTAATTCAGTAAAGGTTATTGTTTGACAATGAAGCCCAAAATTATGGGTCTTGTTATCGGCTTATCGGGCTCGACATATGTATAGGATTATGTCTAAAACATATCTTTTTTTAATTTTACTATTTCTAAAACATTTACGACTGAAAACAGTATAATCAGTAAAATATGCATTTAAATAAGGGAGAATTTGCGAGATAACCAAGTTTGGGAAGAAAATTAAGTGCAGAGCATTGATTTTGACATAATGTATTATTTAACAATTGTGCTTCATTTGCGTCGGTTTTACCCCTTGTTTGTACAAGTTGCCGGTGATTTAGAGAAGTAGAGATGACATCGATGAAATCAAGTATGGCCAATAATTAATACAAACTGTTACTAGGAGAGAGAAGATAATACATCCACGTCACATACATAATAACCACAAACATTTCACTAGTTCTGTTTCATATCATCAAAATAGTATAGGATACCAACTCTATCTCAATCCTTAAATTTAAATACTAAAACTTATATAAATTTAAGTCTAATTATCAAATTCTAAAAATAGTACATAATAATATGTAATATTAAAATATACTATACAAATATGAATTATATTATATACTTGGACTTGTAAACTAGAAGATGATAAATAATGAATATATCAGATTGCACATATACTATTTTACCTCAGTTGCATCTGTACTATTTTATCTCGGTGACATAGCACATCACTAAATTTTTGGTGAGAAATATACATATAAAGCCAACCACAACCACTAAATATTACATAAAACTCATACTTAGTAAATCTAAACCCTAGTTAGGGAACTATAAACCCAAATACAATTTATAAATTATTTTTTTCATATTAAACTCATGTTGGAAATAATAGTACCGATCGTACATGTGTAGGTGACTGAGTCAGAGTAACAAGAAGTATACATGTTTGTCAATATCAATGAAAAGTAGAGATGTAAGTGTTTTTCCATTTCTTGCAAATGGTACAAAAATACAAAAACCGTTCCATACTATTTTGTTTGGTAATTTGATGTGTTCTACCACTGATCAATGAAATAATGCTAATATAGAACCATTAAATAGAATATAACATGAAAATATCTTATTATTATTTATGAACTCGACGATAAAATAGAAACATCAAAATTTTAGATCACGATAAACTGTTTTATTTTCACATAAATAGTATAAAAATACAAGACTAACAAAACATTCTATCTAAAATGGTATAGTAACTTTACATAAATAGTTTCACAAAAGAACACATACTATACTATTACTTTCTTTCACTGCATATAGTATAGCCAGCAAACTCATCTTATGCACATCTTCTTCTGTTTCAGACATGGCAATACATGCACTCAGTGACCCGGAGTCATTATTCTGCATCATTTCATAGCAATAAAATATACCATAACAATTAAAAATAAATGAAATAGAACAAAACGATCTTAAATTGCAACATTTAAACAAAAATATGAATCTGGCAGCAACAGAGAAGAAGATGCATCTTACAGTGGGGATGATGACGGAGCAAATACGATGGCGACGATGACGGAGCAAATACGATGGCGACGATGAAACAAATGATGATGATGATCGTGCCGATTATACATGTAGAAGTAATTAAAGCTATGTGACAGAGATTTATGGATCGTCGTATCAAAGAAGCAGAAATCTAAAAAGCAGAGGAAGAAGAAGAAACAGAGAAGAAGAAGAAGAGTTATTATGAAAGAATGTGTGACTTTCCAATAGACACGAGTTGTTTGTAAAATATTATAATTATTTATTTATTTATTTTTCTGCGCAGGTTTTGCCGGTGATAACAGAGGGCAATATGGCAATATTACATAAAAGATATAGGATACAGTGAAAATGTAGGGCTTTTAGATATAGATTGAATTATAGTTTTTTTTATGGTTATAAAGCCCAATTTCCCTTTAAATAACTGAAAATATCTGGTTTACCAAATATTTCATGAATTTTTAAAAACTAATAAATTAAAAATGTGAACTTTTATATAGTTTTCATTTTTCTAACAGCATTCTAGTCTCTTACCAGTTCTGAAAGTAACAGTGAATGCAACTATCTAAGAGCATGAATAGTTGAGGTATCTCAAAGAGTACCTCCTATTAAAACAAATGAAATTTAATAAAGAAAGAGGAGAAATAGAGTAAACATACCATAAACGCTTCTTCATGAAGAATCAAACGCTTTTTCATGAAGAATCGTTCTTCACTTTGTCAAGAAGCTATTCTTCATGTGTGTCCTTTTCATTGGTACATTTCATTTTATATTTAAAATTTAATGTCAAAATAGAAGTATATTAATTAAATATAGATAAGATACTTTTGAAAGTTTTTCATTGCTAATGATACTCTAAGAATTATATCCTAAAAATCCTCAATAATCATGGTCTAAAGCCCAAGTTTTTGAAAATAACATTCAATGTTTCCTGAAAGCCCCACTTTCCATTGGACTTATTTCAGAAAAGTTCTATTTATTATTTTTAGTTTGTATTGGCTTTATTGTATCAAATCTAGGGCTAGCCTTATAGCATCTTTGCCAATTTAAAATTAATGCATTTAAATTTCACCAAAAAACATTGAATGTTACTAATATAATTTTACCTCTAAACTTTTTACCACTAGGTGATTTTTCCATGTTCATGCATGTATATAAATATTTAACAAGTAAATACATTATATTAATTTATTAATATTTTATTTTAAAATTATTTAATAATTTATATATAATTAATATACATGATTTATTTTAAATAATATTATGTATTTTAATTAGATGTCTGATTTTAAATATATAATATCTTGCCTATTTGTTTATTATTTGAATATATTAGATAACATTTACTTTTCTCTCGTTCTATAGATTAAAATTTGATTAATTTTGTTATGTGTGTTTAATTTGATTTTATCTTAGATTTGTAAATATATTTCATTAAGGTTATGTATAAGTTTTTTTAGTTTAATGAAATCACATTATATATAATTTTCTTAAAAATTTATAACTGTTTTCTTTATTATATATTTTATTTGGAAAATATATAATAGGAAACTTAAATAAAAAATAATTTTTTTATTTTTTGTAAAATTTCCTTTTTATAATTCACATTATTTTGTTTTAAAATTTTATAAATATTATTTATTAGATATGTTATTTGGAAAAATATAAAGAAAAAGAAAACCTAAATAATAATTAAAAATAATAATAATGACAATTAGATATATTTGATTCAATATTGTAAATAACCATCATAACAATTAACGTGAGCGCGACACGTGAAAAACTGACTTCTCAAGTAATATTATAGAGATTTTGTGTCAGTAATCATCATCATATTTGTAATTATTACTTAATCTTAAAAATTTATATTTTTCAATATTGGATAACAATTATATCATCATATAATCTAATTTTATTACATATGATAATAACTATCTGCAACATATGCAATATTGATCAACAACTCCACGGATAATAATTTCACGATGAAACTCTACTCGAAACACTTGGTTTGATTGACTGTTTTACATGTACGACACTCTCGATGATATACTCTTTTCCCAACAGATAAATTATATTGTTTATGATTTAAACCAGAATGTAAAAGCTCTAAACTTTTACCATTAAGTTACTGTGATTCCACTAAAAATGAAATATCATAGATTACTTTTATGTCTTGTTACAGATCGAAATATGAGAAATTTGAAAAGCAATTTAAAAGTGCACACTAGACACACTGCATTCCAAATTCTTACTGCAGTTCGCCAGCTAAATATACCCTAGGGGCCAGGCCTAACCACATGGTCGGCACAAACAGATTCTTCATCATTTTGGTTAACATACATATGATTATTATAAACCTAAGTTGTATTTAAATAGACAAACTAATTCAATCTTGTAACTCATGTCATTCTTAACTCAAACCATTCCTCCACTAACCCTATAAATACTCACGTACACACTCTCGATTTCTTCACCAATCTCAAACATAATAATACTTCAATCTTTTTTCAAGGCAAGCAAAATGGCTCTTAGAAACTCTCTTGCCATCTTCCTTGCCTTCAACATCCTCTTCTTCGCCCTAACCGAAGCAGCTCGCTATGGTTGTCCACCAACATCTTACAAACTGAAGCCTACCCCAACCACTCCTGTCATTGAGACATGCCCGAAAGATACCGTAAAGTTAGGTGTTTGTGTTAATGCGCTTAACTTGTTGAATGCGACATTAGGTGCTCCTCCGGTTAAGCCATGTTGCAGCCTCATTGACGGATTGGTCGATTTTGAAGCTGCTGTTTGTCTTTGTACCGCGCTTAAAGCTACCATTCTCGGCATTAACATTAACCTTCCAATTAACCTTAGCTTGCTCCTCAACGTTTGCAGCAGAGAGGCTCCACGTGGCTTCCAATGCCCTTAATTTTTTAAAATGTCATATATAATTATGGATAAATCCTGAATTAATCGCTATGCATGAAATATGATCAAACTTTAATTTGTGTTCCTTGTGTTTTTTTCTTTTTTTTCATGTTTTATATTTGAATTGGTGCATGGGGATGTGTAAGATCGTCACCATCTAAGAGATGAGTTTGTATTGTAATTTATTTCATTTGTTTTGATGAATAAGAATGCTTTTTAAGTGTGAGGTAAGATGGTTTGTGTCGTTTTAGCAAAATAAATAGGAGAATTTTTATTATTTAATTTCGCCATATCTGGTCCGTGAGTATCGGATGTGCTCATGCACACGTCCATTTCTTTCTTTTTTTTTTAATGAGAAAAGCAGACGTCTATTTCTGTTTATTAATATTACTCGTTAAAAGGATCCTGAATATTCACATTAACGGAAATGTAAAAAAGAATAATAAATGAGCATTAAGAGTGTCTCCAAAATCAACTTTAAAATCTCGTTTTATGTATTCTAAAATCAACTTAAAAACTTCAAATTATAAGATTTTGAACAGTAAAACCTTATATCTAGTTTCATTTTTTTTTCTCTGTACTCGTATGTTTTTAAAATAGTTTTGATAACTTTCATGTTTATAACTGTAGTCCATACAATTTATATTTTTTTATATGTTCTTATAAATTTAAATTTTACATACAAAACAATACTACATCAAACAAGTTTATAAAAAATATAACAAAATAAATATGCAGAAAATAAAAACCTTAAACTTTCAAATTAAAGCCAAAAAAATCTTCAACTTGTGTTTGAGCCAAAAAAATCTCAAACTTTTAAATATTGGTCATTTTAACTATCATATTTTGTTGACTTAGTCATTTAAGAAACATAGTCAACTAATAAAATCGATTAAAAATAAACGTTTGTTAACTTAACTCTCTAAACGACATCATTTTAAAAATTGGTTAAAACATTGATCAAACGATGTCATTTTGCTTCTATAAACACTTAAAGCATCTTTTTCGTGAAACCACAGTGAAAAAGATGAAATTGATTTGGGGTTATGGTTTCACGAAAAAGATGCTTTAACTAGTACCTAAAAAAAAACTGACGTTACACAAGTCATTACCAAACGTATCCAATGATCCGAGAATCCCTTCTTGCATAGAACAGCTTCCAAAAACTTATATTATATACGATCATAGGCCTTACTTATATCCGTTTTAACTGCTATGTATTTTTTTGCACACCAATCTCTACTCTTGAGAGAATGATATTGCTTCATAAACGAGAATAACATTGTATGTTATATGCCGTTCTGGCTTATTCTATTGAGACAATGTATGTGTGTTTTTTTGTCAAAAAGACAATTTTCCTTAAAAACTACTCTCTCCGTTTCAAATTATTTGTCGTTTTGAAGTAGAATTTTCGTTTCAAAATAAGTGTCGTTTTCGGTTTTCAATGCAAAATTTATTGGTAATATTTTATATTCTATTTTTCTATTGGTTGATATATGGTTAGGTGTATTGGTAATAGTGTTTTTATTTTGAAAATATATAAAATTAAATGTTTTCTTAATCTGCGTGCATAAATCTAGAACGACAACTAATATGAAACGGAGGGAGTATGAATTTTTTAGAAAAACTATGAGAATAAAAATCAGTTTTCCGTGATGTATATACATAACGACTTATACCAGTAACAGAAAATAACAATATATTACTAATCAGTATGAATAACAATTTAATCCTCTTTTGCACAAATAAAAATGCACCTCTGCTCAGGGCCGGACCTGACATATGTAGGCCCAGAAGCGACTACACTTTTTTTGGCCCTATAACAAATCATTTCAAAAAAAAAAATATTGCAAATATGCTGCACAAAGGTTCAAACTCGGCGATCTAGGAATTTGATCAACCCAATATTACCATCTGAAGTAACTGACATGCAATGTCATTGGCCCCTAAAACGTTTATAACATTACTAGCCCTCAAGCTAATGCTTGATGAGCTTGTGCTCAGACCCATTATTACCTCTGCTATTCCATTCTTCTCTCTTACATATTTCACATACATTTTCTATTTCATGATTTAAGTTGCCGATTAACATCAACTTGAAACAAATTTTGCATTTGTGATCTAACAAGTTGACAACGCCGTGTTTCTCTCTTCTGAGAGCGAAAAGAGGAAAGAGGATTAAGGGTTTTCCAACCGCAGATCCCTCGTCAAAGGACACCACACCGTTCCGGCGAGTAATCCTTACCACCTTCATGTTCTCTCGTTTCTGTCTATCGTATGAATATCAGAAGAAAAAACGTCCCCCCACCATTACAGGGCTCCACCAAGAGGGCTAGACTTGCTGGCTCGGTCCCAGAAAAAAGTCTCCTCTCACTGGTGATTCCCTTTCTGATGCTGTAACTGTCACTATTGTGACAGAGGAGACATCACATATGAAGCCGTCAGCCTGGAGAAAATAAACAAATTGATTTATTGGAGACTCTGAAACCCATCATGGTGATTCGAATCAGATGGAATTAAACTTGTTTTTAAAGGATACTATTGATATGTTCCATATCTCTTGACATCCCCACGAAGAAGCACAGAACCTGTGGAGAGGCAAAGAGAAAGAGACACAGAGGAAGTGAAACACTTCCATTGACTATTAAGTGACGTGGCAGAGGGAAAGGATAAAACTCTAATTCCATGGGAGTCTTTGCCTTTGAAACTCCATCATGAGATTCACTTTATCAGCTCTCCTTTTATCCTTTTCATCTTGTAAACGTTGGTTTGGGTTTTGAATAAGTTAAGAGTTCCTTTTTTGTTTGGTTTATTTGATCCTGATCGTGTTGATAAGGGAGTTCCGAGTTACAAACTTATGAGATTGTTTTTCCATCGCGAGGGTTGCATGCATGATCCGTGGTCGACTTTTCTCCATCCCGTCATCCTCTACTTCTTCCCTTTCTCTGTTGCAATTTTTCATCTCCTTTGTATATCTTGTCTAATGTTTTTTTTTTTTTCATGACTAATGTTCTTTGCTTTCTTTCTAGTAAGTGGCAAATTACAACAATTAAAACTTGAAAATAGTTATATATAACATTTAAACCACAGAAAATGAATAACTATTTACTGTTACCAACTTACCATATATGAGCAGTGACCTATCATTTAGTGTTACCAACTTACCATATATGAGCAATGATCTATCATTGTTTGAACCCAAATTTAGAGCTTAAGAATATAAACATTAAGAAAAAAATAATTTATTGTTTTTAAACGGGCCTCTTAGCCTATAATTTAGTCATGGCCCATCTGATTTTTCTTCCATTTTTGGAAAATATTAGATTGATTGGCAAATGATTTAGAGTATTTTCTACAACTCAAATGATTTATAAAGCATAACTTTTCTCGATTCTTTATAAAAAAATTTACAACTATTTACGTTTATTTTTTTTTATTTATTATTTTGTTTTGGTAGTAGAAAGCAAAACAGCTAGAGCAATTATATTTGGTTTTACAAAATTTTAATGCAAGTCACTAATTTTTTTCAAATCTACAGCCAAAATCTCACCACAAAAATATACACTGCCACCATAAATAAATTTACAGCTTTAATTTTACAACAACAAATATAAAACTACAACTAATTTCAATAAACCCCTATATCATTCTTTTTTCTTGACAACAAATATCTCTTTTATTGAATAAAATATTCCAATCAAATTATATATCAAACAAGTATCCAAAAATCAAAATGCTAAAAAAAGTTTCATTAAAGAAGTAAATGACAATTAGACTATATTATATATATATACAAATAAATATTTAAATAAACCTTATATTAAAAATTGAAAACATTTCTTTGAATTTTTCTTTTCAAAATTTTTTAGATGATGATTATTTTTAGAAAAAGTTTAAGAAAGTGTATTATATCTTTGTGAATTTGAGTTTAAGAATTTTTTAAAAATAAGTATAATATTTTCTGAAAGATTGATAAATATTTATAGTGAAAATAATTAGTTGGACTGTAGTTGTAGAAATTTTCATGTAAAATTTAGTCTGTAAATTTTTTTTTTGTTGCGGTTGTATCTAAATGATAAAATAAATATATAAAAGGGCAATTCTCTTAAATAGCCCTTTTTAAGTTTTTGCCACAAAAATAGCACTCAAAAAATAAAATGACCAAAATAGACTTTTTTTTTTTTTGAAAATTTGATTTTTTTTTATTTTTTTTTTTGAAATTTGAAACCTTAACCCCAAACCCACCCCTTTACTCTAAACCCTAAAGTTTAAATTAGTTAACCCTAGGGGTATAAATGCATATAAATGAATTTTTTAGCTTCTAAAAAAAATATTTTGGTCATTTTCTTCATTAAAAACTATTTTTGTGACAAACAAACTAAAATAGGCTATCTAAGGGAATTTTTCTATATAAAAAGATGTTCATACAACAATATTTTTTTTTGGCAAAACATGGATCTTACCTCAATTTTTAGTTACAAAAAAGAAGAAAATTGGAAATTGCCAAACAAATTACAGGGACATGGAAAAAGACGGCGTAATAGATAGATATCGTGGAAAAAGAACCGGTTCGATTTAAGTGGTGAATGCATGACCCATTTGATTTCAAGAATAAATCGACCCAAATTTTAAAATATAACTAAACCGTTAAGGAGACGCGTTTTGTCTACAAATGCGATAGAGACCGACCTCAGATTGAAATATAAGGGCAAAAATATTATCTCGATGGCATTTGGACAACACGCGTCTCCATCCTTGAAAGAGAGAACATTTTTTCCCAAATCAAAAAAAAAAAAAATCTTTGAAGAACTCTCAACCTTCGCAAGTGTTTCGACTCTTCCAAAATTTTGCAAAACGGAAAATCCATTAAGATAGTAAGTGTTTCGATCTCGCTCTCTCTGTAAATCATTAACTTCTTTGGGATCGCATTTTGTTTTTAGGGTTTTGTTCTTTCCGTCCCGGTTGGTTTGGGGTTTCTCGCTCCTGTGTTAGGGTTTCGTCTGAATCTTTCTTGTTCGATTGATTATCTTGTTCCTTTATAGTTAGATTGATTGTCTTGTTCCTTTATAGTTCGATCGCAATTTTGTTTTTAGGGTTTCGTTCTCTTTAGATTCCGTCATGTTTGGGTTTCGTGTGAATCTTTCTTGTTCGATTGATTGTCTTGTTTTATACAGATTGGATGCTTTACTCTTTCATTAGCTTTCTGTTTTCTCCTCAATGAACGAGTGTTGTTTGTTTTACCTCTCAAATTCTTATTCTTGTATTATTATGTCTCACAAGTCCTGTCGTTAGTTAGTAGTGTGTCTGAAGCTGCGTCTTTATTCTTTGTACTGTTCATAATTTGTGGTTATTGGTGTATCTTACTACTGTTTCAGTTAGCTTCACACGAGAAGAAACAGTGTGACGAGAGAGAGATGGAAGAGCTGAAAGGCGAAACAACAACATACACATGGGTTCTATAGCAGAATGTTTTTGCACTGACTCCGTGTGAAACCTGTCATTAAGGTAAGTAAATAACTCTTAGACAAACGCCCAAAAAGATCTTAGACAAACACTAATCTAATAGTGTTCTGTCAGATTTTTATTTTGGGAACATGGTCCCTTTGCTGCCCCCTAAAGGAAACTTATTACCCACGGCTTAAAAAAGACTTTTAAGACAAGAAGAGTCTTTACTTACCCACGGCTTGAGAAAGATCTGTTTTTGATTATTTGGATGGAATGGGAGTATAACGACCAATGGTTAAGAAAGTCTTTAAGACAAAAGACAAAAATCAAAAACAGATCCTTAGTTGCTTACCCACGGCTTGAGAAAAAAATCTATTTGGATGGAATGTGGGAGTATAACGATCAAGGCTTTAAGAAAGTCTTTAAAACAAAAGAATTGAGAAATCAAAAACAGATCCTTATTATACTCCCCACGGCTTATATAGACAAAAACATGTCAATTAAAAGACACACAACTTACTAGTCTTTAGACAAAGACATAAGAGACATGTCATGTTCAAAAGACCCACAGCTTAAAAGTCTTTAAGACAAAAGACTAAAATCAAAAACAGATCCTTAGTTTACTTACCCACGGCTTGAGAAAAAAAATCTATTTGGATGGAATGTGGGAGTATAACGATCAAGGCTTTAAGAAAGTGTTTAAAACAAAAGACTTGAGAAATCATAAACAGATCCTTATTATACTACCCACGGCTTATATAGACAAAGACATGTCAATTAAAAGACCCACAACTTACTAGTCTTTAGACAAAGACATAAGAGACATGCCATGTTCAAAGACCCACAGCTTAAAAGTCTTTTACTACCCACGGCTTACATACAAGTCTTTAGACAAAGACTGAATATCAAAAACAGCTCCTATTTCACTGTCCATGACTTACATATAAGTCTTCAGACAAAAACGTACAAGGCATGTCAATTAAAAGACCCACGGCTTACAAGTCGTAGACAAATATGTATAAGGCATGTCAGTTAAGAAGACCCACGGCTTACAAGTCTTTAAACAAAGACATATAAGACATGTTAGTTTACTACCCACGAGTATAACCAACCAACGATTTAAGAAAGTCTCAATTCAAAGACTACACATGGGTTACAAAGACTTGTAGAATGGAAAAAAACTACACATGGGTTGATTTTTGAATGCGGCTTAGTCAAAGACTATGTGAACCGAGAACCATTTGGATGGGAACAATGACCGAGTGGTTACAAAGTCTTTAAATATCCAGTCATGGCTTAGAATAGTCTTAAGACAAGAGACTTTACTTACCCACGGCTTAAGATCTTTTTGATTATTGTGGATGGAATGGAGTATAACGACCAAGTAGGGTTTAATAAAGTCTTTAAGACAAAAAACTAAAATCAAAAACAGACCCTTGTTTTACTTACCCACGGCTTACATACAAGTATTTAGACAAAAACATGTAAGGCATGTTAGTTAAAGAACCACGGCTTACAAAGTCTTAAGAGGTTAGGCAAAGACATATAAGACATGTCAATTAAAAGACCCACATTTAAAAAGTCTTCACTACCCACGGCTTAAGAAAATCTGTTTTGATTATTTGGATGGAGTGGAGTATAACGACCAACACTTGCAAGTCTTACAAAGACTACAAATTAAAAACAGTTTCCTTATTTTATTACCCACGGCTTACAAAAGTCTTATTACAAAGACTTACAAAAAAAAAGTATTAAGACAGACATAAAACATGTCAGTTAAAAATCACACGGCTTAGTAGTCTTTACTACCCATGGCTTGAGAAGTTCTGTTTTTGATTAGTTGGATAAACTGGAGTTAAGCGATCAAGGGTTAAGAAAAGTCTTAAGACAAAGAGACTAAAAATTAAAAACAGATTTACTAGTTCACTACCCACGGCTTACAAAAGTCTCAAGACAAAGACTTACAAAATTCTGTAAAGTCTTTGGACAAAGACATAGAAGACATGTACTTCACTAGTTCACACTACCCACGGCTTACAAAAGTTTTGTCTCAAGACAAAGACTAAAATAAAAAACAAATTAATAACAAATTCCCTATTTTACCCACGGCTTACCAAAACTTATTTAGACAGACATATAAGATTCAGAGACCCACAGCTTACGAAAACTCAATAACATATTATGGTTACTTTGGGTTGGTGTTCAGCTTGTTGGATGGAACTAACAACCAAAGGCTGAAAGAAGTTTTAAGGCAAAGACATAATCATTTATCTACTACAAAGATTTGAAGTGGTTTGTTGGATGGAAAAATGACCAACAACTTCAAAATACTATAAATTATATGTGATTCTTTACTGTACCACATATACTATATAGCGACACAGATTGAATTTGTAAAACTTATCGAAGATCTAGGCACTGGAAGGAACATGGTAAGCATGAGGCATAAGACTACATAAAAAGTAAAAACTAATTAATTTGATTTTTTTCAGGTTTGTGCTTTAGGAGGTCTGAGGAGATTGCAAGTGTAGCAGACTTCTGTGACAGGTACATCTCTTTGAATTAGTTAAGTTTCATGTAGATATATATTTTTGAAGGTATGTGAGACTTCTATAGTTTATGGTTGTAGTTTATATGTTTGAGAAACTTTTTATTTGTGTAGATATATGTCTGAGAAACTTTTTGTTTGTGAGACTTCTGTAGTTTATGGTACATCTCTTTGAATTAGTTGAGTCTCACGTAGATATATATCCATTAACCCTTCGTGATCACATATGAAAAAGTTCCTGTAATTTTATAATTTAATTTTGGT
>MU108090.1:7592-24028 GCA_012274485.2 Sinapis alba
TCCCAAAGGAGTTATGTTTAAGAAGTTATTCCACTTTCTAATCAGGATATCCATGTTTAGCATGTTTGGACATATGGCAAGTTCTTGAAGCTTCTAATCAAACCCGGATGAATCACTATGTAAAAAAATTGATTGGGAACTATTAGTAAATGGAGAGTCTTTCATGAAATTGAATAAATCCCATAGGAGTTATGTTGAATAACTTATTTCACTTTCTAATCAGTATATCCATGTTTAGCATGTTTGGACATATGGCAAGTTCTTCAAGCTTCTAATCAAACCCGGATGAATCACTATGTAAGAAGCTTGATTTGGAACCATTATGCAGTGGAGAGTATCCATGAAGTTGAATAAATCCCAAAGGAGTTATGTTTAAGAAGTTATTCCACTTTCTAATCAGGATATCCATGTTTAGCATGTTTGGACATATGACAAGTTCTTCAAGCTCCTAATCAAACCAGGATGAATCACTATGTAAGAAGATTGATTTGGAACCATTATTCAGTGGGTAGTATCCATGAAGTTGAATAAATCCCAAAGGAGTTATGTTTAAGAAGTTATTTCACTTTCTAATCAGGATATCCATGTTTAGCCTGTTTGGACATATGGCAAGTTCTTCAAGCTCCTAGTCAAACCAGGATGAATCACTATGTAAGAAGATTGATTTGGAACCATTATTCAGTGGATAGTATCCATGAAGTTGAATAAATCCCAAAGGAGTTATGTTTAAGAAGTTATTCCACTTTCTAATCAGGATATCAATGTTTAGCCTGTTTGGACATATGGAAAGTTCTTCAAGCTTCTAATCAAACCAGGATGAATCACTATGTAAAAAGCTTGATTTGGAACCATTAATCAATGGAGAGTCTTCCATGAAGTTAAAACAATCCCATAGGAGTTATGTTTAAGAAGTTATTCCACTTTCTAATCAGGATATCCATGTTTAGCCTGTTTGGACATATGGCAAGTTCTTCAAGCTTCTAATCAAACCAGGATGAATCACTATGTAAAAAGCTTGATTTGAAACCATTAATCAATGGAGAGTATTTCATGAAGTTGAATAAATCCCATAGGAGTTATGTTGAATAACTTATTTCACTTTCTGATCAGGATATCCATGTTTAGCCTGTTTGGACATATGGAAAGTTCTTCAAACTTCTAATCAAACCCGGATGAATCACAATGTAAGAAGCTTGATTTGGAACAATTAGTGGAGAGTATCCATGAAGTTGAATAAATCCCAAAGGAGTTATGTTTAAGAAGTTATTCCACTTTCTAATCAGGATATCCATGTTTAGCCTTTTTGGACATATGACAAGTTCTTCAACCTTCTAATCAAACCAGGATGAATCACTATGTAAAAAGCTTTATTTGGAACCATTATTCAATGGAGAGTCTTTCATGAAGTTGAATAAATCTCATAGGAGTTATTTTGAAGAAGTTATTCCACTTTCTAATCAGGATATCCATATTTAGCATGTTTGGACATATGGCAATTTCATCATGCTTCTAAACAAACCAAGATGAATCACTATGTAATAAGTTTGATCTGGAACCATTTTTCAGTGGAGAGTATCCATGAAGTTGAATAAATCCCAAAGGAGTTATGTTTAAGAAGTTATTCCACTTTCTAATCAGAATATCCATGTTTAGCCTGTTTGGCCATATGGCAAGTTCTTCAAGCTCCTAATCAAACCAGGATGAATCACTATGTAAGCAGATTGATTTGGAACCATTATTCAGTGGATAGTATCCATGAAGTTGAATAAATCCCAAAGGAGTTATGTTTAAGAAGTTATTCCACTTTCTAATCAGGATATCTATGTTTAGCCTGTTTGGACATATGGCAAGTTCTTCAAGCTTCTAACTAAACAAGGATGAATAACTATGTAAAAACTTTATTTGGAACCATTTATCAATGGAGAGTCTTTTATGAAGTTGAATAAATCCTATAGGAGTTATGTTGAATAAGTTATTCCACTTTCTAATCAGGATATCCATGTTTAGCCTGTTTGGACATATGGCAAGTTCTTCAAGCTCCTAATCAAACCAGGATGAATCACTATGTAAGAAGATTGATTTGGAACCATTATTAAGTGGAGATTATCCTTAAATTTGATTAAATCCCAAAGGAGTTATGTTTAAGAAGTTATTCCACTTTCTAATCAGGATATCCATGTTTAGCCTCTTTGGACATATGGCAAGTTCTTGAAGCTTCTAATAAAACCAGGATGAATCACTATGTAAAAAAATTGATTTGGAACTATTATTCAATGGATAATCTTTCATGAATTTGAATAAATCCCATAGGAGTTATGTTGAATAACTTATTTCACTTTTTAATCAGGATATCCATGTTTAGCCTGTTTGGACATATGGCAAGTTCTTCAAGCTTCTAATCAAAACCGGATGAATCACAATGTAAGAAGCTTGATTTGGAAACATTATTCAGTGGAGAGTATCCATGAAGTTGAATAAATCCCAGAGGAGTTATGTTTAAGAAGTTATTCCACTTTCTAATCAGGATATCCATGTTTAGCATGTTTGGACATATGGCAAGTTCTTCAAGCTTCTAATCAAACCAGGATGAATCACTATGTAAAAAGCTTGATTTGGAACCATTAATCAATGGAGAGTCTTTCATGAAGTTAAATAAATCCCATAGGAGTTATGTTTAAGAAGTTATACCACTTTCTAATCAGGATATCCATGTTTAGCCTGTTTGGACATATGGCAAGTTCTTCAAGCTTCTAATCAAACCATGATGAATCACTATGTAAAAAGCTTGATTTGGAACCATTAATCAATGGAGAGTATTTCATGAAGTTGAATAAATCCTATAGGAGTTATGTTTAAGAAGTTATTCCACTTTCTAATAAGGATATCCATGTTTAGCCTGTTTGGACATATGGCAAGTTCTTCAAGCTCCTATTCAAACCAGGATGAATCACTATGTAAGAAGATTGATTTGGAACCATTATTCAGTGGATAGTATCCATGAAGTTGAATAAATCCCAAAGGAGTTATGTTTAAGAAGTTATTTCACTTTCTAATCAGGATATCCATGTTTAGCCTGTTTGGACATATGGCAAGTTCTTCAAGCTTCTAATCAAACAAGGATGAATCACTATGTAAAAATCTTTATTTGGAACCATTAATCAATGGAGAGTCTTTCATGAAGTTAAATAAATCCCATAGGAGTTATGTTTAAGAAGTTATTCCACTTTCTAATCAGGATATCCATGTTAAGATTGTTTGGACATATGGCAAGTTCTTCAAGCTTCTAATCAAACCCGAATGAATCACTATGTAAGAAGCTTGATTTGGAAACATTATTCAGTGAAGAGTATCCATAAAGTTTATTAAATCCCAAAGGAGTTATGTTTAAGAAGTTATTCCACTTTCTAAACAAGATATCCATGTTTAGCCTGTTTGGACATATGGCAAGTTCTTCAAGCTCCTAATCCAACCAGGATAAATCACTATGTAAGAAGATTTATTTGGAACCATTATTCAGTGGAGGGTATCCATGAAGTTGAATAAATCCCAAAGGAGTTATGTTTAAGAAGTTATTCCACTTTCTAATCAGGATATCCATGTTTAGCCTGTTTGGACATATGGCAAGTTCTTCAAGCTTCTAATCAAACCAGGATGAATCACTATGCAAAAAGCTTGATTTGGAACCATTAATCAATGGAGAGTATTTCATGAAGTTGAATAAATCCCAGAGGAGTTATGTTGAATAACTTATTTCACTTTCTAATCAGGATATCCATGTTTAGCATGTTTGGACATATGGCAAGTTCTTCAAACTTCTAATCAAACCCGGATGAATCACAGTGTAAGAAGCTTGATTTGGAACAATTATTCAGTGGAGAGTATCCATGAAGTTGAATAAATCCCAAAGGAGTTATGTTTAGAAAGTTATTCCACTTTCTAATCAGGATATCCATGTTTAGCCTGTTTGGACATATGGCAAGTTCTTCAACCTTCTAATCAAACCAGGATGAATCACTATGTAAAAAGCTTTATTTAGAACCATTATTCAATGGAGAGTCTTTCATGAAGTTGAATAAATCTCATAGGAGTTATTTTGAAGAAGTTATTCCACTTTCTAATCAGAATATCCATGTTTAGCCTGTTTGGACATATGGCAAGTTCTTCAAGCTCCTAATCAAACCAGGATGAATCACTATGTAAGAAGATTGATTTGGAACCATTATTCAGTGGATAGTATCCATGAAGTTGAATAAATCCCAAAGGAGTTATGTTTAAGAAGTTATTCCACTTTCTAATCAGGGTATCCATGTTTAGCCTGTTTGGACATATGGCAAGTTCTTCAAGCTTCTAACTAAACAAGGATGAATCACTATGTAAAAACTTTATTTGGAACCATTAATCAATGGAGAGTCTTTCATAAAGTTGAATAAATCCCGTAGGAGTTATGTTGAATAAGTTATTCCACTTTCTAATCAGGATATCCATGTTTAGCCTGTTTGGACATATGGCAAGTTCTTCAAGCTCCTAATCAAACCAGGATGAATCACTATGTAAAAAGCTTTATTTGGAACCATTATTCAATGGAGAGTCTTTCATGAAGTTGAATAAATCTCATAGGAGTTATTTTGAAGAAGTTATTCCACTTTCTAATCAGGATATCCATGTTTAGCGTGTTTGGACATATGGCAATTTCATCATGCTTCTAAACAAACCAAGATGAATCACTATGTAATAAGCTTTTTTATCTGCAACCATTTTTCAGTGGAGAGTATCCATGAAGTTGAATAAATCCCAAAGGAGTTATGTTTAAGAAGTTATTCCACTTTCTAATCAAAATATCCATGTTTAGCCTGCTTGGGCATATGGCAAGTTCTTCAAGCTCCTAATCAAACCAGGATGAATCACTATGTAAGAAGATTGATTTGGAACCATTATTCAGTGGATAGTATCCATGAAGTTGAATAAATCTCAAAGGAGTTATGTTTAAGAAGTTATTCCACTTTCTAATCAGGATATCCATGTTTAGCTTGTTTGGACATATGGCAAGTTCTTCAAGCTTCTAACTAAACAAGGATGAATCACTATGTAAAAACTTTATTTGGAACCATTAATCAATGGAGAGTCTTTCATAAAGTTGAATAAATCCCATAGGAGTTATTTTGAATAAGTTATTCCACTTTCTAATCAGGATATCCATGTTTAGCCTGTTTGGACATATGGCAAGTTCTTCAAGCTCCTAATCAAACCAGGATGAATCACTATGTAAGAAGATTTATTTGGAACCATTATTCAGTGGAGAGTATCCATAAAGTTGATTAAATCCCAAAGGAGTTATGTTTAAGAAGTTATTCCACTTTCTAATCAGGATATCCATGTTTAGCCTGTTTGGACATATGGCAAGTTCTTGAAGTTTCTAATCAAACCAAGATGAATCACTATGTAAAAAAGTTGATTTGGAACTATTATTCAATGGATCGTCTTTCATGAATTTGAATAAATCCCATAGGAGTTATGTTGAATAACTTATTTCACTTTCTAATCCAGATATCCATGTTTAGCCTGTTTGGACATATGGCAAGTTCTTCAAGCTTCTAATCAAACCAGGATGAATCACTACGTAAGAAGCTTGATTTGGAACCACTATTAAGTGGAGAGTATCCATAAAGTTGAATAAATCCCACCAGAGTTATGTTTAAGAAGTTATTCCACTTTCTAATCAGGATATCCATGTTTAGCCTGTTTGGACATATGGCAAGTTCTTCAAACTTCTAATCAAAATAGGATAAATCACTATGTAATAAGCTTGATTTGGAACCATTATTCAGTGTAGAGTATCCATGAAGTTGAATAAATCCAAAATGAGTTAAGTTTAAAAAGTTATTCCACTTTCTAATCAGGATTTCCATGTTTAGCCTGTTTGGACATATGGCAAGTTCTTCGTGCTTCTAAACAAACCAAGATAAATCATTATGTAAGAAACTTGATCTGGAACCATTATTCAGTGGAGAGTATCCATGAAGTTTAATCAATCCCAAAGGAGTTATGTTTAAGAAGTAATTCCACTTTCTAATCAGGATATCCATGTTTAGCTTGGTTGGACATATGACAAGTTCTTAAAGATTCTAATCAAACCAGGATGAATCACTACGTAAGAAGCTTGATTTGGAACCACTATTAAGTGGAGAGTATCAATAAAGTTGAATAAATCCCACAAGAGTTATGTTTAAGAAGTTATTCCACTTTCTAATCAGGATATCCATGTTTAGCATGTTTGGACATATGGCAAGTTCTTCAAGCTTCTAATCAAACTAGGATAAATCACTATGTAAGAAACTTGATTTGGAACCATTATTCAGTGTAGAGTATCCATGAAGTTGAATAAATCCCAAAGGAGTTAGGTTTAAAAAGTTATTCCACTTTCTAGTCAGGATTTCCATGTTTAGCCTATTTGGACATATGGCAAGTTCTTCATGCTTCTAAACAAACCAAGATAAATCATTATGTAAGAAACTTGATCTGGAACCATTATTCAGTGGAGAGTATCCATGAAGTTTAATCAATCCCAAAGGAGTTATGTTTAAGAAGTTATTCCACTTTCTAATCAGGATATCCATGTTTAGCTTGTTTGGACATATGACAAGTTCTTAAAGATTCTAATCAAACCAGGATGAATCACTATGTAAGAAGCTTGATTTGGAACCATTATTCAGTGGAGAGTATCCATGAAGTTGAATAAATCCCAAAGGAGTTATGTTTAAGAAGTTATTCCACTTTCTAATAAGGATATCCATGTTTAGCCTGTTTGGACATATGGCGAAGTCTGCAAGCTTCTAATCAAACCAGGATGAATCACTATGTAAGAAGCTTGTTTGGAACCATTAATCAATGGAGAGTCTTTCATGAAGTTAAATAAATCATATAGGAGTTATGTTGAAGAAGTTATTCCACTTTCTAATCAGGATATCCATGTTTAGCCTGTTTGGACATATGACAAGTTCTTCATGCTTCTAAACAAACCAAGATGAATCACTACGTAATAAGCTTGATCTGGAATCATTATTCAGCGGAGAGTATCCATGAAGTTGAATCAATCCCAAAGAAGTTGTGTTTAAGAAGTTATTCCACTTTCTAATCAGGATATCAATGTTTAGGCTGTTTGGACATATGGCAAGTTCTTTAAGCTTCTAATCAAACTAGGATGAATCACTATGTAAGAATCTTGATTTGGAACCATGCTTTGCTCCTTTCTTTATTTCGAATGCCCTTGTTTTCTCTTGCTTATATATTGTAAACTCATTGCTAATAGAAAGATACACTTTGACGGCTACTCTCTCTCTAGTTCTTACTCATTCTCTCTCTTGTTCATCATGATAGTCTAGATGTTCTCTCAATCTATCTTTCATTCTTGTCATTAGTCTAAAATCATATGGTATCAGAGCCAGGTTTCTCATAACCTGAGGCTGTGAATCCGTGAATCTTCAGTTCTATTCGTGTGTTCTATCTTTGATCTTGAGTGTTCTTGATACTCAAAGGCAAGATGGAGAACAACAAGATGCTTTCTGTTCCAGTTGCGCTTAAGGGTTGTTCAAACTACCTGTTGTGGTCCCGGTTGGTGAAGACAGCCGTGGGAAGGTTAGGGCTTTGGAGTCATATCACAGATGATGCTCCATCAAAGCCTGGATCCAAAGATGGAGAAGGAGGTGAAGGTGAGAAGGAAGCTGAACTCGCTTTAGTTGAGTACAAGAAATGGGTGCAAGAAGATCTGATGGTTCTATCCGTGCTACAAGGGTCCCTTGATGTCCATTTGCTTGAAGCCTATAGCTACTGCGAGACTCCTAAGCACCTATGGGAAACCCTCCAGAAGACATTTGGTAATGTTACCAATCTGAGCTGTGTGTATGAGTTGAAAATGGCAATCAACACACTTGCGCAAGAAGAGGTTGAGTTTACCTAGCATTTGGGAAGGTTCAGGTCACTATGGTCTGAACTTGAAGCCTTGAGACCCAACACCAATGATCAGGAGATTCTTGCTGAAAGGAAAGAACAGGATCAGGTGTTTGGGCTGATGTTGTCACTGAACCCAGTGTTCAACGATGTGATCAAGCACATACTAAGGTCTCCAAGTCTCCCATCCATGGAGGAAGTATGTGCCCAGATTCAGAAAGAGGAAGAATCTCTAGGCCTATTTGGGGGCAAAGGAGACTTGTCCATGGCTCACAAG
Source organism: Sinapis alba (assembly GCA_012274485.2). NCBI lineage: Eukaryota > Viridiplantae > Streptophyta > Magnoliopsida > Brassicales > Brassicaceae > Sinapis > Sinapis alba. The sequence continues at coordinate 15,814 of MU108090.1, forward strand.
GCTGAAGGTATCCAAGCTAACAAGGCAGCCTACCGTGGTGAAGATAGGAAGTATGGAGAAAGGTTTGGAGGCAACTGTGACCATTGCAAGAAGCCAGGGCACAAGAGGAGTCAATGTTGGATATTGCACCCACATCTCAAGCCGGCGAAGTTCAACAAGGACCGAGATGCTAGAGCTCACCTTACAGCTGAAGCAAGTAATCCTGGTTCATCCGGAGCTGGGTCAAGTGTTCAAGCTAGTGAGAGTGAAGGCAAAGCTATGACATCTCAACACCTAAGTGGGAAGAACAAGGACCAGGAGGTGATCAGGAGATCCGACATTGAGTCACTCATCAAAGCTCTAAGGGAGTCTGGTACAAATCTTGGAAACACCATGGGTTACTCTTATACTGCTCATGTGTTATCTAATGCTTCTGTTAAGTTGCTAGAAGGAATTAGTACTGCGTATACCCCTGCTAGAATACCTAATATGTCTGATAAGCTGATAGACCTGATTGAGAACTTGCACATTAGAAATGAATCACCTAGGACTCATATAGCTCAAAATTTTATTAAGCCTTTAATTATTGATTCTGGTGCTTCTCATCACATGATTAGTGATAACAACCTTATTAATGATATAGAACCTACTCAGGGACATGTTATGATTGCTAATGGTGACCGGATTCCTATTAGAGAGATTGGAAAGTTAAAATTATTTGATAAGGATTCTAAAGCTTTCTACATGCCTGAGTTTACTTCTAACTTGTTATCTGTCAAGAGATGCACCACTGATCTTCAATGTAATGTTATATTCAGTCCTAATGATGTGAAGTTTCAGGATATTGAGAGCAGTAGGTTGATTGGGCAAGGAGTGACAAAGGGAGACCTTTACATGCTTCAAGACATTAGACCTATTACTAGTTCTTGTTACTCGTTTAGTTATGTTTCTTCTTTAAATAATGATGCACTGTGGCATGCTAGGCTAGGACATACACATGTTAGAGCACTCAGTTTGATGTTACCAGGTGTTAGTTTCAAAAACAATGAATGTGAGGCATGTATTTTGGGAAAGCATTGTAAGACTGTGTTTCAAAATTCTACTACTATCTATGATAAATGCTTTGGTCTGATCCACTCTGATGTTTGGACTGCCCCTTGCTTATCTAGGGATAATTACAAATACTATGTTACATTTATAGATGAAAAATCCAAATACACCTGGTTAACACTCATTAAGACTAAGGATAAAGTGTTTGATGCATTTAGAAACTTTCAGGAATATGTCTCTAACCATTACAATGCAAAGATTAAGATTTTCAGGTCTGATAATGGAGGAGAGTATACAAGTCATGAGTTCAGCATGGGATCTTACACCAAACTAGCTGCCCATACACTCCTCAACAGAATGGTGTGGCTGAGAGGAAGAATAGGCATCTTATGGAGGTTGCTCGGTCCATGATGTTTCAAACCAGTGTTCCAAAGAGATATTGGGGTGATGCGGTCCTATCTGCGTGTTATCTCATCAACAGAATACCAACTCAGTTTCTAAAGGACCAGTGTCCATTTGAGGTTCTCAACAACAGCAGACCAGCATTGGATCATTTAAGGATATTTGGATGTGTTTGTTATGTTCTGGTACCGGGTGAGATGAGGAACAAACTAGAAGCAAGAAGTACTAAGGCCATATTCACAGGATATTCTACAACGCAAAAGGGGTACAAGTGTTTTGATCCAATTGCAAGGAGAGTCTGGGTGTCCCGGAATGTAAAATTCATGGAGGACAAGGGATATTATGAAGGGAGGAATTGGGAAGACTTAGAGGAGTTAACTCGACAGCCTGATAAAGCTACCAGCTTGCGGCTGATTCTTGAAGGACTTGGGATTGGTGTATCCCAGGATCAGTGTAGGCACCCTATGCCTAACACTAATGACACTGAAGATTCACTCCATCTTGATCATGAGGGGGGGAAATGGGTCTGAGGCTGCTGGTGGTCCAACTGACCAAGGATCAGATAATGGACATGAGTCTAGTGTTGGGAGACAAAATGACCAAAGCTCAGACAATCATGACCAAGCTGGAGAGGGGTCAGGAAGAAGAGACCAAGATTATGAAGGAGGAAGTCAGGAACGAGATGAGGAAGGTGTGGAACAAGTTGAGGAACCAGTTAGTATACCTTTAAGAAGAAGCACACGGCAAAGGAAGGATCCTTCCAACTGGGTAAACACGAGAGTGTACTACAATGCCCAGGCTGTGGAGCATCCATCACAAGCCGTGTGCTCATTTGCTGAGTTCCCTAAAGAGCATTGTTGCTTTATGGTTAGTCTAGATGAGAGCCATGTTCCAAGAAGCTATGAGGAAGCTGTGAAACTAAAGGAATGGAGAGAGTCTGTTAATGATGAAGCCAATGCCATGATAAAGAATGATACATGGTATGAGAGTGAGTTACCAAAAGGGAAGAAGGCAGTGTCAAGCAAATGGATTTTCACCATCAAGTACCTACCTAATGGGAAGATAGAGAGGCGAAAGACAATACTGGTGGCTAGAGGCTTCACACAAACTTATGGAGAGGATTACATTGATACATTTGCCCCGGTTGCTAAGTTACATACCATTCGGATTGTGTTATCAATTGCAACTAATCTGGAATGGGACTTGTGGCAAATGGATGTAAAGAATGCTTTCCTCCAAGGGGAACTTGAAGATGAGGTGTACATGACACCTCCACCAGGTCTAGAGAGTCTTGTGAAACAAGGCAATGTCCTGAGGCTAAAGAAAGCTATCTATGGTCTAAAGCAATCCCCAAGAGCCTGGTACAACAAGTTGAGCACTACCTTGAATGGGAAAGGTTTCAGGAAATCCGAACTTGATCACACCCTCTTTACTCTCACTACTCCATCAGGTATCATTGTCCTACTAGTTTATGTTGATGATATCATCATTACTGGTAGTGATAAGGAAGGTATAAGGACAACAAAGGATTTTCTCAAATCAGTATTTGAAATCAAAGATTTAGGAGAAATGAAATACTTCCTTGGTATTGAGTTGTGTAGATCCAAGGAAGGTCTATTCATTTCTCAAAGGAAATATACACTTGATCTTTTGAAAGATGTAGGGGTCCTTGGAGGGAAGACAACCAAGATGCCCAAGGAGGATGGGTATAAGGTTCCACGTGAGGGGAGATTGAAGATAGCAAACCGTTTCATGATCCCAAGCTATACATGAAGCTTGTTTGTAAGTTGATATACTTAACTATCACGAGACCTGACTTGTGTTTTGCTGTGAATCAGGTAAGCCAGCATATGCAGCTTCCTAAAGCATATGCAGCTTCCTAAAGAACACCACTGGCGTATGGTGGAGAGAATTCTCAGCTACCTAAATGGATCACCAGGCCAAGGAATCTGGATGGGAGTGAACAAGAGCACCGAGGTAGTTGGGTATTGTGATGCTGATTGGGCAGGAGACCGGCCTGATAGGAGATCCACAACCGGCTATTGCACCTTCATTGGAGGCAACCTTGTTACATGGAAGAGTAAGAAGCAGAAGGTGGTGTCTTGCTCCAGTGCTGAAGCTGAGTACCGTGCCATGCTGAAGCTGACTAATGAGCTGATCTGGATCAAAGGGATACTGAAGCATTTGGAGATTGAGCAACTCACACCCATGACAATGCATTGTGATAACCAAGCAGCCATCCACATTGCTACAAATTCGGTGTTCCATGAAAGGACAAAGCACATTGAAGTTGACTGTCATAAGGTGAGACAGATGATAGTGTTAGGAGTGATCTTACCATGCTACACCCGGAGTGAAGATCAACTAGCTGATGTGTTCACAAAGGCCGCGAGACAAAAGACCATGGAGTCCATTCATACTCGGTTGGGACTCATGGATCTTACTCCCACTCGGAACTAATCCCCTGACCATGAGTTCTTCACTCTTTTTCCCTCACTAAGGTTATGTCCCAATGGGTTTTCCTTGGTGAGGTTTTTAATGAGAAGAGCTCATGGCATTCCAAGCTTGACTTGTTCCACATGGTCAAGCTTGAGGGGGAGTGTTGAGTTGTGGTGAGTTACATGAAGAGGCAAGCTAAGGAATGAAGTGTTAGCATAAGAAGGAAGCAAGGAAATGAAAGTGCAAAAATAGGGCATCCGTACGGACTGTACGGACTTGTACGGATTAGGGAAACCAAGAGAGTTCAGATTGGAGCTTAGAAGAGGTTTGGACAATGTGCAAGAATAGGGTAAGTGGTACGGACAGGCTGTCCGTACCATCATCCGTATAAGGAGACTTACCCGGGTAAAGGAGAAGAAGTTACCCGAGTAACTTCAACTTGGAGTGTTACATGGCTCGACTTACCTCTAAGGATCAGAACGTTGGAGGGAAGGAATGGTGCGTCTGACAGGCTGTCATAAGGTGTCAGCATCTTAGTCCAAGATCCAACATGCCAAACTCGTGTGAAGCATCCCATTGGCTCATTTCAAAGGGACACTCCTTCCCGGATTGACTACACATGCTTTGCTCCTTTCTTTGTTTCGAATGCCCTTGTTTTCTCTTGCTTATATATTGTAAACTCATTGCTAATAGAAAGATACACTTTGACGGCTACTCTCTCTCTAGTTCTTACTCATTCTCTCTCTTGTTCATCATGATAGTCTAGCTGTTCTCTCAATCTATCTTTCATTCTTGTCATTAGTCTAAAATCATAATCCATGTTTAGCATGTTTTGACATATGGCAAGTTCTGCAAGCTTCTAATCAAACCAGGATGAATTACTATGTAAGAAGCTTGACTTGGAACCATTATTCAGTGGAGAGTATCCATGAAGTTGAATAAATCCCAAAGGAGTTATGTTTCAGAAGTTATTCCACTTTCTAATCCGGATATCCATGTTTAGCATGTTTGGACATATGGCAAGTTTTACAAGCTTCTAATCAAAACAAGATGAATCACTATGTAAAAAGCTTTATTTGGAACCATTAATTAATGGAGATTCTTTCATGAAGTTGAATAAATCCCATAGGAGTTATGTTGAAGAAGTTATTCCACATTCTAATCAGGATATCCATGTTTAGCTGTTTGGACATATGGCAAATTCTTCATGCTTCTAAACAGACCAAGATGAATCACTATGTGTGAATCTTCATCTGGAACCATTATTCAGTGGAGAGTATCCATGAAGTTTAATAAATCCCAAAGGAATTATGTTTAAGAAGTTATTCCACTTTCTAATCAGGATATCCATGTTTAGCCTGTTTGGACATATGGCAAGTTCTTGTAGCTTCTAATCAAACCAGGATGAATCACTATGTAAGAAGCTTGATTTGGAACCATTTTTCAGTGGAGAGTATCCATGAAGTTGTATCAATCTCAAAGGAGTTATGTTTAAGAAGTTATTCCACTTTCTAATCAGGATATTCATGTTTAGCCTGTTTGGACATATGGTAAGTTCTTCATGCTTCTCAACAAACCAAGATGAATCACTATGTATGAATCTTCATCTGGAACCATTATTCAGTGGAGAGTATCCATGAAGTTTAATCAATCCCAAAGGAGTTATGTTTAAGAAGTTATTCCACTTTCTAATCAGGATATCCACGTTTAGCATGTTTGGACATATGGCAAGTTCTTGAAGCTTCTAATCAAAACAGGATGAATCACTATGTAAGAAGCTTGATTTGGAACAATTATTCAGTAGAGAGTATCCATGAAGTTGAATAAATCCCAAAGGAGTTATGTTAAGAAGTTATTCCACTTTCTAATAAGGATATCCATATTTAGCCTGTTTTGACATATGGCAAGTTCTGCAAGCTTCTAATCAAACTAGGATGAATTACTATGTAAGAAGCTTGATTTGGAACCATTATTCAGTGGAGAGTATCCATGAAGTTGAATCAATCCCAAAGGAGCTATGTTTAAGAAGTTATTCCACTTTCTAATCAGGATATCAATGTTTAGCCTTTTTGGACATTTGGCAAGTTCTTGAAGCTTCTAATCAAACCAGGATGAATCACTATGTAAGAAGATTGATTTGGAACCATTATTAAGTGGAGAGTATCCATGAAGTTGAATAAATCCCAAAGGAATTATGTTGAAGAAGTTATTCCACTTTCTAATCAGGATATCCATTTTTAGCTTATTTTGACATATGGCAAGTTCTGCAAGCTTCTAATCAAACCAGGATGAATTACTATGTAAGAAGCTTGATTTGGAACTATTTTTCAGTGGAGAGTATCCATGAAGTTGAATAAATCCCAAAGGAGTTATGGTTAAGAAGTTATTCCACTTTCTAATCCGGATATCCATGTTTAGCCTGTTTGGACATATGGCAAGTTCTTCAAGCTTCTAATCAAACCAAGATGAATCAATATGTAAAAAGCTTTATTTGGAACCAATAATCAATGGAGATTCTTTCATGAAGTTGAATAAATCCCATAGGAGTTATGTTGAAGAAGTTATTCCACTTTCTAATCAGGATATTCATGTTTAGCCTGTTTGGACATATGGCAAATTCTTCATGCTTCTAATCAAACCCGGATGAATCACAATGTAAGAAGCTTGATTTGGAACCATTATTCAGTGGACAGTATCCATGAAGTTGAATAAACCCCAAAGGAGTTATGTTTAAGAAGTTATTCCACTTTCTAATCAGGATATCCATGTTTAGCCTGTTTGGACATATGACAAGTTCTTCAAGCTCCTAATCAAACCAGGATGAATCACTATGTAAGAAGATTGATTTGGAACCATTATTCAGTGGAGAGTATCCATGAAGTTTAATAAATCCCACAGGAATTATGTTTAAGAAGTTATTCCACTTTCTAATCAGGATATCCATGTTTAGCCTGTTTGGACATATGGCAAGTTCTTGTAGCTTCTAATCAAACCAGGATGAATCACTATGTAAGAAGCTTGATTTGGAACCATTATTCAGTGGAGAGGTATCCATGAAGTTGTATCAATCTCAAAGGAGTTATGTTTAAGAAGTTATTCCACTTTCTAATCAGGATATTCATGTTTAGCCTGTTTAGACATATGGTAAGTTCTTCATTCTTCTAAACAAACCAAGATGAATCACTATGTAAGAAGCTTGATCTGGAACCATTATTCAGTGGAGAGTATCCATGAAGTTGAATCAATCCCAAAGGAGTTATGTTTAAGAAGTTATTCCACTTTCTAGCCAGGATATCCATGTTTAGCTTGTTTGGACATATGGCAAGTTCTTGAAGCTTCTAATAACACCAGGATGAATCACTATGTAAGAAGCTTGATTTGGAACAATTATTCAGTAGAGAGTATCCATGAAGTTGAATAAATCCCAAAGGAGTTATGTTTAAGAAGTTATTCAACTTTCTAATCAGGATATCCATGTTTAGCCTGTTTTGACATATGGCAAGTTCTGCAAGCTTCTAATCAAACCATGATGAATGACTATGTAAGAAGCTTGATTTGGAACCATTATTCAATGGAGAGTATCCATGAAGTTGAATCAATCCCAAAGGAGCTATTTTTAAGAAGTTATTCCACTTTCTAATCAGGATACCCATGTTTAGCCTGTTTGGACATATGGCAAGTTCTTGAAGCTTCTAATCAAACCAGGATGAATCACTATGTAAGAAGATTGATTTGGAACCATTATTAATTGGAGAGTATCAATGAAGTTGAATAAATCCCAAAGGAGTTATGTTGAAGAAGTTATTCCACTTTCTAATCAGGATATCCATTTTTAGCTTGTTTTGACACATGGCAAGTTCTGCAAGCTTCTAATCAAACCAGGATGAATTACTATGTAAGAAGCTTGATTTGGAACCATTATTCAGTGGAGAGTATCCATGAAGTTGAATAAATCCCAAAGGAGTTATGTTTAAGAAGTTATTCCACTTTCTAATCAAGATATCCATGTTTAGCCTGTTTGGACATTGGACATATGGCAAGTTCTTGAAGCTTCTAATCAAACCAGGATGAATCACTATGTAAAAAAATTGATTTGGAACTATTATTTAATGGAGAGTCTTTCATGAATTTGAATAAATCCCATAGGAGTTATGTTGAATAACCTATTTCACTTTCTAATCAGGATATCCATGTTTAGCCTGTTTGGACATATGGCAAGTTCTTCAAGCTTCTAATCAAACCCGGATGAATCACAATGTAAGAAGCTTAATTTGGAGCCATTATTCAGTGGAGAGTATCCATGAAGTTGAATAAATCCCAAAGGAGTTATGTTTAAGAAGTTATT